>LJIJ01000762.1:0-76060 GCA_001718145.1 Orchesella cincta | reverse complement strand
AAGAGGATATAAAATCCGGATCCTATCCTGGTTTTCACTACGACGCCATGTTTACTGCACATAATACTACTTAACTCCAAAGTAAAGCAAAACGACAAATATTGTTTGATTACCACGTGAATCAGAAAGGAATTATGCTTATCTGATACACATATAATGTACATGTGTTTGGAAGACATGTGACATGGAGTGATTCCGCCGACATCCTGTATAGGCTTAAATGAGGAAATGAAAACAATATTTGGACTGTAATGGGAGCGTTGGCACATTTCATGTTTCATTTGATTTACATTTCCAACCTAGAGTAGTTTTCCTCTTTCCTAGGTTTCAAGAGACCATTTATTGATCACACGACTCATTTACAGCTTTATCGTTTTTGGCTACTAAACACATATGTCAATGCTTTCAAACTTCATATTAAGACTTGTGTATCTGTCCTAAATAGTGTTCGTTTGGAGGGTAATTTTCTTTATTTTAGGTCACATGGAATTGGTATTTCTTCCCTTGTCGACGATTCGCTTCAGTTCCAGGAATAAGTTGGAATTATGGACACAAAAGTATATTCACCGGCTGCTTTCAGCCTTGTCAATTCGTGCCTGGACACACTACAAAAAGTTGTCCACGCGATTCATGGGCCGGCTATCCGAATTCTGAGAAAAGTTCCTGGTTTATATACTACCACAGTAACAAGACTGTGGACTGCACTGTTCAAAGAACATAAATACACAAAGCTCTTTCCCCTTTTCCTCCCATGCGATTATAATTTAAGCCTTTTTTAGTGAATTTTGTCTCGAATTTGAGCCCTCTACTCAATAGAGTCCAATTCCTGGGATTCACAAAATTCGGTTTCTAAAATAAATGAATAATCCTTGGCAAACGAATGAGCTGAAAATTATTGTTACATATAGATAAGACAAACGGAAGTTCACAATGGCTTAAGTTCAAAGCTTCGATTACAGTGGGTAAGACTGTTTTTGACGATAACACCCTTAGCTCAGGAATATAGATATGAACATCCTACTAATAAAAATATGATATATGTTATACCAGCTTTGTCCCCTAACCAGTTTGATCTATTTTTTTCACGATAGCATCATTCAAAAGTCTGAACGTGAGATTTTGCTTTATTTTACGTATTAGTAATTGGATACATTATTTTATTCGCATAATATTTGGAAAAATTCTTGCATTGTTTCTCTCAAAATGGAATTCGATTTCCAGCATCTCGTTCAGTAAACAAAATCCGTATTTCTGATGACAAAGACTATTCCATATGGCGTATTCAAATAATATCATTAAATCATGACTAACATTAAGAGAGCGTTACTTGATTGAAACAATAAAACCAGCTTCTATTCATATCAAATCTCATCATTTTTTTACTGAATTTAACGAGCTTATAAAAACACCCTAAATGTGGTAAACGACACAGTGACATAACGCACATAAAAGCGCAACATATAACACCTTTCATCTCTTGTTAGAATCAAATTGTTTGAAAGTTTGTAGTAGCTCACCATAGTAGATGCTAACTTGAAGTAAAACAAACAAGGGTGAGATTCAGCATTTTTTGTAGTTGCACCGCTACTAACTCTATTGAACACCGCACCCTTTTCTTTCTTTACCTTTTTGCCACTATCATAACCGCATCTGCCCCACCAAAATTGAAATCTATCATGACAAACTTAATACACCTAGCACAACAGGAATCTGCTCATAAATGTTTTACTGTACAATTATAATTCTAGAGAAAAAAACTGAGCATAAGGTGGAATGTGTCTGTGTTTTGTCTTTATGTCGCATGCAGCCAGCACGAACATATACCAAGAGAAACCGGTGTAAGGTTCACAATCAACCATGCCGACAAATTGCTTATAGTACTTTTTCTTCATGTTCTATGTGTTGGTCTTCTGCATTTCACGTCATTCATTCAATGGCAATTACCTTTAACAGGCTAAACTATGTTTCCTTGGAAATCGAAACAACATTGAGACCTCCAACTGAACATGGACTTATTAACATTTAACAAGCTCATTATTAATAGTGCACTTTTACTCACATGCAAAATATTTGATGATCTCTCTAAAGCCTCACAAGCTTCCAAACTATAGTTATATTTATGACTGCTTAAGTTACAGAAAATGGTTAAATACCGGTAGCCAGACGCCCAAGCCAACACATCCCCACATCATATGCATATGATGTATTAAAAAAAATTAGCAGTGAAAGAGAAAAAAGGCAAAGCTTTCAACTTTAGTCTGTAGAAGGCAGAAGCGTCCCTACATTCCGATTTCAAACTTTGAATGATTTTATAACCTGCAAGTGGTGGGTGGTCGCAAGACCCCGTATGCAACAAAGGTATGCAAGTCTATTCTTATGACAGGTAAGCGGGTAGCAGTAAGCAGCTTGCTATGAAGTCAGTGACATTTTGATATCCCATAGTGGAAATTGCATTAGCGCCGCAAAAACTGAAATGACATTGGACAGCACACCACCCACCACCTTTACACTGCTTACTTTCAATGAAATGTATAACATATTCATGACATATCGTTGAACTCACTTGCACCTATGTGCAACACCAAATTAGTTTCGGCAATGACGTTTTGGCATTGCTACCTCATTCCACACCAACGCTTTCCATACAAAAAAATGCTTTCAAGTTCGACAAAAATATTTTAAACCGATTTGCTGTGAAAAATTGCTGGATTTATAGCTTGGCTAATAAAAGTCAAAAAATTAGGTCGGATGATAGTAAATGCGCTCAGTCGCTTTCTTTCTGCGTGTCCGCATATCACGCTGCTTTTAATATCTTTGATCAAAATGAGGGTGTGGAGACCATAAAAGAAAAACTTATAAATACGTGAATAGAAACTCATTATATTATGATCTTACCACCAGCATAGCTTCGGCAACTGTGTGTTAAATCATTATCAAAATTACCAAGCATCCTTATGTACTGCCGGGCTTGGCGATAGCCGACTCAATTCTTTTTACTAACTTTTCTAACTCATCTGACCCCAATTATTACAGATCCCAGCAGTGGGTAACTGAATTAATAATTAGAATATTGTAGAAGACTTGTTATATATTTGAAGGCACCAGCTAACTACTGATGACAACGGCTGCAATTTGAATGATGTTAGTTTCGGTACGCGTGCGTGGCTCGTTGAGGAGATTCCAAAACGTCAGAATTATGCACAAATAAACTAACACACAAACACAATCAAATTAATCAGTAGTTAACAAATTAGTTGATTTAATTAATCGACAAATATCAAGCATACAAAGTGCTTACAAAATGATTATTCAATAATGATTACTTTTTTGTTCTAATCACCTTTCTCTCATAATGCCGACTGCTCTCTCACAAAAAGACCACGTGAATAATGTGTACTTACGACTAGGTATACAGATAAAATTATTGGTATAAAATCTAAGGAAAGGCAAACGAAAGCAAAAATATCCGTTCATCCTCATGAATATGGCGCCATTCTCTTTGTTCTTCACATTTTCTCCCTCCCTAAGACGACGTCTTATCGTTCAGGTTGACTCCCAAAGGACAAACTTTCACTACGGGTCTTTTGTAAACGGTGAATTTGACTTTCTCTTTACCGGAAGTCACAACAGGAACTCGAATGTCCACAACACGAATTTCAGCATCTTTTCCCGGGTAAGTTCTGATGACTTCGCCTTTTCTCCAGGAGTTTCTTTCCATCTGGTCATCTAAAAGAAGAACTAGATCTCCCTCCCGTAAAGGATGGGTCTTGTTATGCCACTTTGGTCGAGCTGCTAGTGTAGGTAAATACTCCGTTGACCATCGCTTCCAAAACTCGTCAGCAAGTTTCTGAGCAACTCTCCATGTCTTTCTGTGTTTTTCTGCATCTTCGTACATCCCAGGTAGAGCTTCCACGCATTTTAATTTTAACAAATGGTTGGGAGTTATTGCTTCTTCATCTTTGGGGTCTGGGCTTACAACTGTCAGAGGTCGACTATTAAATTTTCAACTTCTGCAAGTAGGGTCAATAAAGTGTACTCCTTTGGACTTCGGTCAACATCAATTTTCCCAAAACTTTCTTTGTGAGTCCAACCAATCTTTCCCAACTCCCTCCCATATGAGGTGATGAAGGAGAATAAAATGCCATTCCGTTCCAAATCTTGCCATACGGTCTTGTATCTCTTGGTTGTTCCACTGTTGAATACTTTTTCGAATTTCCTTATCTGCGCCTCTGAAATTTGTTCCATTGTCACTCCATAACTTCATAGCAGGTCCACGTCTAGAGTTGAATCTCACAAGTGCGTCTATGGTGTCACTAGTAGAAAGAGATGGAACTAGGTCAATGTAGACAGCTCTGGTTGCCAAACAAGTGAACAGGATTCCCCATCTTTTTTCATGTCTTCGTCCAATGGCGATACTGTAGGGTCCAAATAAATCTACGCCAGTATTGTGAAAGGCTGGAGTATTTCCAGTTAACCTTTCTACAGGTAGCTGTCCCATAAACGGTGGACTTGGCTTAGCTCTTTCGATGCGACACTTTCCACAAGCGGTAATACATTTTTTGACTGATGCTCTGCACCTTAGAATCCAGTACTTCCTCCTCAGTTCATTGATAACGGTTTCTTGACCCTGATGAGCAGACATTACATGATGCCATTCAATTAGTAGCTTCGTATACGGATGATCAGGATCGAGAAGAACGGTGCTATAGCTGATTGTGACATGCTTGGTGCATTCTGAAGTCTGCTGCCCATTACAATAATACCATCTGAGTTAAGGGATGGTGATAGCTTCAGCAATCTCGACTTTCTTGGCAGATCACGGTTTTCTCGAAGGCATGATATTTCCTCCGAAAAGGATTCAGTTGCGAGTTTTTTATCCACATCCGTTCTGCCTGGAGCATATCCGTGTATGTTATGCAATTTGACTTGTCCTTCAAAAATACGATGCGAAAGGACCTGATCCAACTTGCTGTCTTCTTGATTAGACTGAACCAGTTGGAGAAATCATTTACGTTAGGAAGTGGTAGTCGTTGTTCTGGTTTGGTAATTACCATAACTATTCTGCGCTTTTCAAGGTCATCTTCCACGACTTCATTTGTAACACATTGTTGTGTCGGCCACTTTTCTTTGCTGTCCAACAGAAAGGATACTCCAGTGAGCCATCTGGAACTCGAATTGTAACTTAACGGTTTGGAAGGGCGTGTAGAATCATCCGCAATGTTAAGGGCCGTAGGAACCCACATCCAATCCCCCATGTTGGTCAAATCCAAAATTTCTCCGATTCTGTTCGAGACGAACTGGCTAAATCTTCCGGTTTCTGATTTTAGCCAACACAACACAGTTCTACTATCAGTCCAATAAAAAAACACGATGTATGTTCATATCACCATCATACGCAGCTTTGATTGAGTTCACTAATCTTGATCCAAGTAAGGCTGCTTGAAGTTCCAGACGTGGGATTGACATGGCTTTTATAGGTGCAACTTTTCCTTTTCCTGCGATAAAACTTATTTCAACGCTTTCTCCCATTTCGGCTTGGTCCAGATACAATCCAAGTGTCCTTTCAATTGGAAGCTCACTTTTCAAAGAAAACGATTTGTCGCCAGCCGTTCTGAGATCTTCTGGTATGCTGTTTAATACATTGACTGAGTTACTGCTCCACTTAGCAATTGGGAATCCACCTCCTGCATGAATGAATGTAACCTCATCTCGTAAACGGATTGCATCCTCCTCTGTATTTGCTCCACTTAAAAAATCATCCATGTAGTTGTCCTTTTTTATTGCTCGCACGGCTTCCGGGTACTTATCCTCATACTCACTCGCGTTTTTATCTTTTATATAAATTGCGGAACAAGGTGAGCAAGCTGAACCAAAGAATAACACTTTCATTCTATATTCATCAGGATCTTCTTTCCTGTTCATCCCACGGTAGAGTATTGTTTGGTAAGGCTGGTCGTCTTCCCGTAATTTCACTTGATGAAACATTTCCCTGATATCCCCAGTAATGGAGTAGAGATGACGACGGAATCTCATCAAGAGCTGGTAAAGATTGTAGCATGTCAGGGCCTTTCACTAAAAAATCGTTGAAACTTTACCATGTGATTTGCTGCAGCATCAAACACGAGACGTGGTTTCTTGTTTTCATGGAACGCGAAGAAGTGGGGCAGATACCATTTTTCCTGATTACTGTCTGGCTTGGGAACAAGCTGCAAATATCCTTTCGAAATGTACTCATCAAACTTGGTGGTATACAGCATCGCAAATTCGGGGTTCCTGTCAGCTTTGCTTTCAATTGATTTTAATCTTTTCATAGCCATCTCAAAACTTTCAGGTAACGATGTATTTTCACTCTTCCAAGGAGACCAGTAGTCCATCTATCACCCTGCTTCACTGATGTCTTCTCCAAAATCTCTATGGTCTTTTATCTTCTTTCGAACGGGTACATCCAACATTGTTTGTTACTCCAAGATTGTCAATGCAGATAAAATCCTTCACGAGTTTTTCCAATGACGACTCTTCTTTTGTTATTCCATGAATATGGAAAAATCCCTTTTTAGTAGTTCGAGTCGTTCCTCCAGCACCAACTAATGTCCAGCCAAGTTTTGTTTTCACTGCTGCGGGTTGAGTGGTCGCTCGTTCAATGATATCCCGTGTGAAAAGTAGATGCGAATTATCAGATCCAATAATGAGTGAAGGTTTTGCTTTACACTGTGACCTCAGCGGGCATGATGCAAATGTTGATACTTTTCTCTTAACTTTTCAATATTGTAGACTGGACAGGAAGATTCAAGTCGGTTATCGTCCGTACTCCAGACAGTCCATGGAACTTGGCATGAGGGTAGTCACCTGCTACTTCGAGATTGATACGCATCGACGATTGTTTGCTATGCTTCCCATTGAATACTCCAATGTGTAACTGTTCCCGTTTTCCATTTAGTCCAAGTTCCAAGGCCAAGCTCTCATCCAGTAAAGACATCTGTGCTCCTGTATCTAACATTGCATAACAGGTTCTTTCACCATTTGGACCCTTTAATTTTACAGGTACATACCACAGCAGCTCATCATTGGTGGAGTGGCTGACGTTTCCAACGTTCTTGCTTAATTTTGGTTCTTCTGATTCTGAGCTGCTGTCCCCATTTTGGGTACCATGGTCTTCGTGTAGGGTGTAATGATGCTTCATTCCACAGCCATCAACTGAGCACTTCACTTTTAATCTGCAATCTCTAGTTACATGACCTTTCCGCAAACAGTTGAAGCAGAGAAATTTTTCCTTTGCAAACTTGATTCTACTTTTTATAGGGATTTCTGCAAACTTCTGACACTTTTGAATGTGATGACCAGTTACATTACAATGTAAGCAAAATTCCTCCCTCTTTTCAGTCGGTACAACAGCATCGGAAGTTGCACCTACGTGTCGTTTACTTCTCGGCTTAGGGGAGGTCTTCTCATCATCGTCATCGACATCTGCAATTACGGGTTGATGAAGTTCACACGCTTTTTCATATTCCAAGTTCATCCATTCCTCAAAATGGAACATGTCCTGCTTCCTGGTTCGGTCAAAGAACACCCAAGTGAGCCACCAATGTCGCATTTCAGTAGGCAGCTTCTTTACAATTTTATCCAGGAGATAGGCGTTATCCAGATAACCATCCATCTTGTGAGTAGTTATTGTTGAGACAAGACCTCTTATGTTTCTAGCAAATTCTTTAATTGTCTCTGGTTTCTTGGTGTCCGCAGTTTTTGACTCTTCAATTTTGGTGATCAAACTCTGTACAATTAGCTTCGGGGATCCAAACTCTTTCTCCAATATTTTCATAATTGTTGGCACGTTCCCCGGATTGCTATACAGATCCTTGATAGCGGCTTTGGCAGTTCCTTTCACTGCTTTCATGATTCGGGCAAGGTTTTGATCAGCTGTGTACTTGTAAGTCTTGGTAGTTCGCTCAAATGCAGATTTGAAGGCTACCCAATCTTCTGCTCTTCCGGAGAATGAGGTAAAACTTTATCGGCGGCATCCTTCACGATAATTTGACTTGAAGTTGTACTCTGTTGTTGCAGGAAGTTCATTTGTTGTTGCATTAACTGCATCAGCATAGTGTTCATTCCATCTTGTGAGGTAGGTAATGGTGCTGAAAGTCGGGTTTCGAAATTGGAAACTTGGTCTTGATCTAATAACCAATCATTCACAGCTTTATCAGCATTTTCACCATCCGAGTAACAATCCACAGTTCCACCGTCATCAATGTTACGCTGAGTTATGGTCATGGGTGGCTGAAGGTTTTGTTCAATTTCTAGGTTCTCAAGCTCAAGTGATAGCCTAACCATTTCCTCCTCTTTGCTGATAAGTCGTAGTAACAACTTCCGTTCCTCTTGTTCATCATCTTCTTGCAACACATTTGACTCTCGCCATCTTTTGTACAGGTTAAGTCGATTTTCAGTTGCCTCAATTTCAGCTCTGACGATTCGAAATTTCATTACTCTTCATTTTGATTAACCTGGAGTGTTCATCATCAGACTTATGGCTTCCAGAGTGTGACTTTCGTTCAAGAAATTCCACCGAGTTCTGGGAAGATGGGCGTGATCTTGGTTTAGCGATTGGAATACTGATGTCCGATCTCGGCTTTGGCACAGGCGTTACTTTTTCTTGTTTGAAAAGAGCTCTCGCGTCCACAATTTGGGGAGTTGGAGACATCCTTTCAGTTCCAGGTGGTCTTAGGCTTCTTCCACGTCAATAGACCTGGGAGTGATGTTATCGAGATCCATTTTAATTATATAGTTTCGATGTGACGATATATCCAAAGGACAGGATCCGTGGTTCGAAGGATCAAATGTTATATATTTTTTGAAGGACCAGCTAACTACTGATGACAACGGGTGATTTGAATGATGTTAGTTTCGGTACGCGTGCGTGGCTCGTTGAGGAGATTCCAAAACGTCAGAATTATGCACAAATAAACTAACACACAAACACAATCAAATTAATCAGTAGTTAACAAATTAGTTGATTTAATTAATCGACAAAAATCAAGCATACAAAGTGACAAAATGATTATTCAATAACGACAACTTTTTGTTCTAATGACTTTTCCTCACAACGTCGACTGCTCTCTCTCAAAAAGACCACGTGAATAATGTGTACTTACGACTAGGTATACAGATAAAATTATTGGTATAAAATCTAAGGAAAGGCAAACGAAAGCAAAAATATCCGTTCATCCTCATGAATATGGCGCCATTCTCTTTGTTCTTCACAATTCGTTGTTAATCAATACTTTGAGAGGTATCTCAAAACGATGCTCAAGGGTTTTCCCAAAATCTTTACGTATGAATATACTTTCAGGTGTTTGTATTCAGAAAAGAATCACACACAGATTTTAAACATCCTGACTGGCAAGAACCCCACGTAAGGCGTGTCTCTCTTTTTGCTGTAAAAATTCATAAATACCCGAACTATAATACCAAATTCACCCCAGTTTTCAAGCGGTTTTAGATCAATAAAAAATATAACATTTTTTACATTTCTCACAAATCGTCTTATAAACTCAAACTAAGATGCAACAAAGCGTCATAGTGTTATTATGTAATATAAATATCGTCCAAAGAACTTTGTTATTGCTACATGAATATCATTTCTAACATCGTATATTGATCAAAGTTGTTATTTTAATAACTTATAGATGATGCTTAACCAAAAATATAAACTTTCTATGACTGTTCCAGAAGGTTCGTTGTGAACTCACAAATGCAATAAGTTTTTGCTGTGGGTTGTTAACATTGTTATTATTATGCATTTATTCAAGTGATTTTATCATCAATACAAACGGTCGTACGTCATTTTTGTTCAGAATTCATGAAAATCTTGCGTCAGGCTTTTGAATTGGATCTAAACTCACATCATCTCATTCAGTAGATAACAAGGGTCCTTTTGATTGAAGGACGTGTACATTGTCGGCTGCCGGACGCCGTACTTGTATGAGAGGTACAGAACGACCAACTCCGAGTAATGGAGTGAGAAGAAAAAAGACAAGTACAGACCCTATTCAGTTCGTGTACATATCTGAGCAAAGTCAAGGCGCCAGTAAGCTGTCAACGTGTCGCCTTTTCGTTTTCATACATCAAATCACAATAATTTTGTGAAGAA
Organism: Orchesella cincta; assembly: GCA_001718145.1. Classification (NCBI taxonomy): domain Eukaryota; kingdom Metazoa; phylum Arthropoda; class Collembola; order Entomobryomorpha; family Orchesellidae; genus Orchesella; species Orchesella cincta. Next base: position 65,919 of record LJIJ01000762.1, on the reverse strand, counting down.
ATGTTATATTCACCCAATGCCCTCTTCAAATGGAAAGAATTGTAGTTAATAAATCATCATATTGAATCCCAAGTTGTTTAGAATATATAAACTGCCGATGGCTGTCCAGTTGGGGTGCATTTTTCATGGTTGATTTTATTAAAAGCAAGCGTATCTAATATATAAAAATCACCAACAACATAAACACAGATTAGGTAAATGTTTTTTTCTTCATGAATTACCTTACTATTACTGAAGATGACGCATGTAACCTTAACTGTCATCGATTGCTAAACTGTTATGAGTGCAAATTTAAATGACACGATGGTCGCGTACAACTAAGCATGTTTTCAGATTTCAAGGGCTAAATGTCAAATGCTTCTTGCCTTACCTGTGCCTGAAGTTTGTAGGTGTAGGCATGCTGTATGGATCAAAGATAAATAATGAATGAGCTTGAGAAACAGTAGGGTCTTATGTTGCTCTAAATTTCCCGTTTCGGATTGAATGCCTTTGCTGCGACATCATTACTTGAATGCAAAGAAGTATAAGGCAACGAAGTTAAAGCGGGAGAGGAAAGAAATGACGAAGCGAAGAAGAGGAAAGGAGGAAACATTTGGAAAGATTTATGTTACAAAAAAGATAAGAAGATTAGAAAATATCTATAAAAAATTGTGCATTCGGCTGGAAGAAATCTGCATTGGCTCCAGAATCATTTTTTCCCTTTCAATGTGTCGCCAGCCCATCCGTTCTTTCTTGCTTAATCTTTGATATATCATCATAAAACACGTATTAAGTAATGCTTATTTGCCTTACTGAATCACAACAACCCCCTTTTCAGATAACAATGTTTTAGTTTTTTATTTTGAAAAGCAAAAGTATTAAACAAATGGTTACCTATCTAATTCAATTTAAACTCTGAATTTTTATGCATGCAAATTAAAATTATGAGAAAGCGAGTTTGTTGGTTTTTTAAATTCTGAATTCAAGTGAGTATAAGGTCATGGTCCTTTCCTTTGGTCATTCAGTTTGCAAAATTGCACATCGTTGAATGCAAATGGTTTTATTGTTTGAGTTAGTAATCCGTATTCATTATTACATTCGACAGAAAAATGACTTAAACGCTGTCAACTACCTTACACTACCTACATGTATTGCATACATTTTATATTATAAATGAACAAAAGCATCAGCGATACCTTCTTTTTGATTTCCTGTCCTCCGTATCCAAATCTTAATTCTTAGTTGGTGTTTCGAAATCGAGTGGACTGGCCGGACTGTCAGCCAGGGCGAGTAGTAGAGGGGGTGAGATGAGACTAGGAACACCGGCATTACATTCCTCCAATTTATTTATAAAAACAATTTTCAAGTTTCAGTATTAAATGGATTTTAAATAGTAACCCTTAATTTTTGCGGTTGAATATTTTAGCAGAAATTTCAGATATTACTGTAGTATACGTGGCTAGATAGTGTGCATAGCATAAGCGAATTATGAATCCTGTTTTTACATTTCCTTCTACGTAATATATTATAAAAATACGTATATAAAAACCGAAATTGTGTAGGTTAAGGTTTTTACAATAGGGTTTGATACAGTATTCGAAGTAACTTACTGATATCCAATGTTATGTATTATTAATTGAAGGTTATTAGGATATAAAGCCAACTAATGATCTTTCATGAATTTCTAGTTCGATTGGGTTTAGATAATTTACATTTGACTTAATTTGGGATTAAACAGTCAATTCAAGTGATGCTAATATGACAAGTAAGAGTTTAGAAATCTGGTATTAGTCAAATTTCATCTGCGTTCGAGATTTAACAGAAAAAATATATTTCTTGTATACAAATCCTTGTTGAACACAACGTTTCATTGAATTCCATATGCAGTTTCTCTTAGCAAGCGAGTTTATTACAAACAGAAGAGAGAAGGAAAAGTTTTAGCTACGCACCAGGACTGCCCCCTTCCATCAGGAGAAACTGGCTAAAAATGAATTCCAATTTTTTTGGGATCGAAGTCATGTAGCAGTTCCGAGAGAGTGTTCTGTTTTCCTCCTGCTTGAATCTATTGAGAGCATTTACTCAGCGTACATATATGACGTAAAAGGACGCGCCTCTTCTTTGTTGTACGAAAGTAGAGCTAGCTGTTCTTCCAGTTTTGGGAATTTCTTCATGATTAAATGACTTAGTGCGACATATTGTCATACAAATGATTTAAGTTTAAACATACAAATTTTTAAGAAATTTAGTATGACATGAAATTTTATATTAGATGATGCCTTTATAATGCTGATTTAGCTAATAATAAGTATCGTAGCGCAAATGGTAAGGCTAGAACACGTATTTAATAAAATAAAGTAACACAACACATCAAAATTAAGCCAGTTGAAAGTTTCATTTTAATATACAAGGTAAATATGCTCTTTATATACCATGTTCAACATTAGTCAGGTTATGAAATGCCAATATGATTAAAATTTAAAATAAATGTAGATTGAAGAAGTGAACGGTTTTATTTAAAAGCTTGATTAAATGCAGGGGTGATCTGCTGGTCTTTTTTATTTTCATTTCTTATTCGGAATAGCATAGTAGTAATAATCATGATGATGATATAGTAGTAATGTAGCGGAGCGACTATTAAAATTGCCTTAATAAATGAATGGATAATGTAGAGCACCACTAGAGTAGTCACTTATCATCATAGCACTTGTATATGAGGAGTACAGATTACATCTTCCTGCATCATTTTTCAAATCGTAATAATATTCATCTGGTACATAACCATAGATTTATGTATGTATGTAATAAATTTTCCATCCGTAGTTAGGAATTACACTTGTTGCAAGTTATCACTAGTGTCCTTAACAAGATTGTTCTGGATCAGAGAAAACAGAGTTGTCTGTTCTTTTAAAAAATAATGTACACATATTATTATGCTAACCAAATTATGTAAAATTCTAACACATTTCATGTACGAGTACACACACATAATGTATGAATATTGTGTTGTATCAGTAATGTAGCACAAACCGTATCGTCAAAATACCTACCCTACTATAAAGACAGTTTTTTTTGCATATTATTTGGGTTCATATTGCATAGTTTATAGAAGAAGTAATAATAATAATAATAATTTATAACAATAATAATAGTAGCCACTTACACCTGTGACACACGTCGATTAACAAAAACCCATCAACAATTAATTCCCTTCAACAAAGTCAATTGTCATATCATGTGCCATCTCGCCTTGTCCAGCCAATACTTTGTGTTGCTTGAGTGGGATCATAATATTGAATATAAAATTGTAGGTGGTAATTATCACAATGGAAAAAATAAAGATAAGTTTTAAAGGACCCCGTCTGATGAGCACATTTTATTGTTATATGCACTCACAATCAAAGAGGATACACCAGAAGAGATGACACATGACAGTAAATTAACATTTTGTACTGATAAGTGAACCGTTAGCGGGTAGCGATGATTGGTGACAATTTGATCTGCATAGCTAATAAAGATTTCACATTTTTTCAAATTTCAATTTTGCATCAGCCAACATTATTTTTTTCATGAGTTGCACTGAACCATCCGATTGTGTAACTAATAAAATTTACGACTTTTTTTTAGTAAATCTTAACTTTTCCTATAATTTACAGACATTAGCTAAAGGCGGAAGCATGTAACAGCCATAGTTAAAGTACTATCAAAACTAAACCGTCCCAATAGATTTGACCATATTATAAAGTATATATTCGTTGTTCTTTTTGCATACTATACGTAAAACGATTTATGTCAAATCTCAAGGGAGCTGAGAAATTCTGAGAAGGAGGAAAGAGTATAACAATGAGCTTACATTAACTTTAACGTAGCACATGGAACAACAGCTAAAAAGCGCCCGTTGTGCTACGTTAGAAAAGTTGTTTGGCTGATGCAAAATTTATTTTTTTGTCCTCAACACACATCTCCGCTTCTGGTACACTTGCAGACTATAAAGACTAGTGCAAAAGGCTATAAATTGCTCTAATTACAAATATCAGCATTGATAGGCTTATATTCATTTAATAATAGTTTTCCACTGTTATTGTTGTTTCAAAACGTGTGCGAATTTGGGTTCTTCGGTGGTACTGCGCGCAATATTCTTTTTCTTAAACAATATAGTTTTACAAACTGTTATAATTTGTATACTGTACGCCTTAATTAGTAAGTAGAAACAACACTGGCCTCCCCATCGGTAATATCATAGGCGTAGCGATTACAACTAACTTAACAGTAGTGGAGGTCATATTGGCTTCGTGGAAACGATCATGTTCAAACAATGGAAGGGAATCGGAACCAATGCTGCCTAGAATCAATCAAGGCAACGACGGATTGCTCAAATTGCAGGTGTGGTGGAACAGAAAGAAAACCACTGGTTTTTTTTAAATAAATCTATTGCCGTTAGAATGGATTATCTGTACCGGACTTAATTCTAGAAGAGTAGATAAAACTATGTAGTAGTAGTAGTAGTAACAGTTATTCATAATGTGATTGATTAGGTATGTTGTATGTTGAATTGTCCGTGTCATCAATATCGAATCAACTCACTGAAGATCCGGCATCAGTGTGTCTTGTGATTTGAAATATAGTACTCTGTTAAACGTTAGTCTAAAACATAGGTAATTGTAATAACGTGGCAAGTGTGAGTTGCATTTTTTAAAACATTATATCTGTCATATGTTTGTGCCTATCAACAATCCGCTTGTTGTGTTATACATTTCGTTATATCACGCTTTAAAAAATCATACAACGCTAATAGAATAGAAAAGAAGAACCGTGGCAGAAGAAAAATCACTGTGTGAGATCCCTCATAAATCAATACAGCTTATTGCTTCAAGAAATTGCAAAAAAATTGTACGCGAATTCTCCCAATCAGGGTTTCAGCATTTGCTCATTATTACGTTGGTGTGACCGGTACATGGCTTTGTTCCTACTTTGCTCACATCTCAAAATCAACAATCTTTTCACGATTGTTTGACATTCCCAGCACCTGATTTGATTTGCATTACTTAAATGAATGGGTGAAAGTTAGAAAAGACTTTCTCCAACAACAACTGCTGACCAGAGCAGATGTACTACTACAGTCTCTATATAAGTTAAACTCTGTGTAAGTAAAAACTTTGCAATCCAAAACTTTTCAGCTGTCGTTTGCAAGAAATTTTAAAAAATTGAAAAGATTGTTAGGAAAGTTGTGGAAGAGCAATCATTATTACCAAATGCAAGCAACGTTAGGTTTTCATAGTGTTTTTCCTCAGCCACAGTTTTCCGAATAAATATGCTTATGTATTTCTCACTTTGGTCAGAAAGGGATAGAGACTTTTTATGCATAGTTTTATCAGTTCAAACCATGATTACGAAGTACTTGCTATATATTGTTGTAGTTTTGTAGATATATCGTAGTTGTAGTTCAAAGTATTCATAAATCTTAGCATTAGTAGTCAATATGTATGTATGTATGTAGTAGTAATAATAGTAATAATTATAATGATAACAAATAATATTTAAATATTCTCTTCTTTTACAGTTTACGAGCTCGTGTGGTCAAGTTTGACTTGGATGAATGCATGCGGGAGTTCATTCGAGGTGGCGGTGATGGTGGTGATTGCCATCTGAAATTGAGCATAAATATAATATGCAGTTAGTGAAAGTTGGGGAAAGTAGTTTATTTCTTGTTTCTATCTGAGAATGTATGATAAGCTTACCCATCGTCCATCGAGTTGACACTGGAAACAGTTGTGTCCCTAGAGGAGATGGTAGCAAGTGATGGTGATCTTGGCTGATGGTAAATATTGTTGTTATTGGTGTTGTTGGAAGGTTTTCCTCGTGGTTGTTGGACAATGGGTTGTGGCGGAGACTGCATCTTGTCATCCGTGCCTGATGTGGATCGTCTACCCTTGTCTTTCCCTTTGCTGCTCCTCTTCAACTCGTCTAGGTCATCATGGGCTTTCGTTGTTTGATATCTGGATCGGCATGGTCGTTTGTTCTTGCCCCGCTCTTCGCAGGACGGACAGTACCAGAAACTCAGGATGGAGATGGATACCGTAAACAGGCTTGTTGGAAGTCCCAGGGCTATTAGAAGTGGAGAGGCAGTTTCTTGCCAGTTGTAATCTGTCACCACCAGCCGAGGGTTGGCGCGACTGTAATAGCATGGAAACGTTTTCCCAAGCTGCATACATAACCAAAATCAGTTATTTATTCTGAGCTGATAAACATTTTATTTTGCATCGTATTAATGAAGGCATTAAAATTATAGGGCCATGTATACTGCCAAACTAGATTGTGTGCAAACATTATTCAATGATGATAAACTACCAGTTTCATATATTTTTTGTGCTTATGTGTTTTTAGAATAAAGTTCATTTTAATTACGGATTGGTTTGGAAAGTGAATGAAATGTGGATGTACTGCATAATAATTTATGATTCACAATCAAGTTTACCTGTTTGTAGGTCATTCCATAGTCATCGCATCTAACTTTAGGTGGGTAACCACAACCCTTAGCGTTAATCAGTAGTTGAGTATATGAGACGTCCCATTTGGATTCATCCTGGAAAGAAAGCATAGCATGTTAGTTGGGAGTGAAAGTGGATGACGACAAAAAGTGTGACAATGTTTTATATTTACCAGCCAGTCTGAAGGATCCACCATGGTGAAATTTTCTATGCGGGGGTACCCCGGCTTGTGAGCCTTACGATAACTAACGTAAATTTGATGACACTGGGACGGGGTGGAAGTGCAACCCTCACGACACGAGCTCCACCGTGCACACTTGCTCAGTCCAGTGGCGAAAGTGTAGTCAATGGTGACACAGGTGGCAGCTTCTGGATCGAAGTCGGCTAGTAGACTAGAAATGGAGGGCTCAACTACCAAAGGAATGAGGAAGAGTAAGGCAAAAACGCAAACTGACGCTACGATCCCTAGAGTTAGCGATACGTAAAATTTGACTTGTTCTTTCAACGACAGCTTTTCCGGTATTATTTCCGGCTCCCCTCCAAGTCCCACCCCTCCCCCTCCACCACTAGGTGAATTAGTGATATTACTACTTCTGTTGATGTTGGTGGAGGAAAGTGCGGTGGCAGGGCGAGAGTGGCATGAGGAGAGATTGAGAAGGCCACCACCACCTCCGCCATTGTCACGACTCCCGCTGAGAGCGGACAGGGGCGGTCCTGGCACTGTTCTTGACGCTATTCCTTCCGAAATCGTTGCACGGGATCCTACACGCCCTACACATAGCTGGTGCGGTAAGTTGCTACCGTTCGGTGGCTCGTCTCCGTGTTGTGAACTCCTACTCTCTCTACGCGCGTGCCGATTGTTTAGTGTTGAGGCGACTATTCCTGCAGCTCCTACCATTACGATGATTTCCTATGGGAGCAGTTTGTATTTCCGAAATAATTATTACTTCTTCTCAACATGCCATATGGGTTACAAACATGCACATGTGGCACACTCTGCTTATCGTTATAAACATGGAGCATGTCAGCTACTACGTACACACAATTATTTACTGTCAACAACTCCATTCTCAATTCACTCCATTCTCTCCGCAATGCTTCACTAGCTAATAATAATTATACCAACTCAGTTCTTCGACATTAGCATCGAATCAACAAAATTATAGAGCGTGATATCATCATCCTACCCTAATCACCATGATTAATTAATCACCCCTTAGTTCATCATTGTCTACTCGTAGGTAAATTTACCAATATATTTATTATCAACTACAAATTGGCGAATCAGCAGAAAACAACCAAAAGTCATGCAAACTTTAAAACCTCTTGGTACGATCTTGAGACTCGTGAGTGCAGTTTTCCTAGCATAATTAATAGAAACTTGAGAAATATTCTGTGCGAACCTGAAACGTACATATATATGCGGATCTGAAGATTTGCTGATACAAAATGCACCAAAATGTAAGCATACACACATGGAATGTGTAGTAGTAGTATCCTATTATATGAATGAATCTATATAATATGCCTATGAGTAGTGCATTTATTTAAATGTTAGGCGGTCAACAAGATTTGATGTTGTAAGTATTATTTTTAGTGATGGGAGTATTTTATATTGTGATTATCAGTAGAAACTGAATGTGATTGCGTAGTCAAAGAAGTAGCAATTGATTTCCGTTTACTACAGAGCCATAGCTTCCACGGCTTCCTTCTCAAGTGCTGCCTTGGCGTCTGCCCCACAACACTGGAAATAGAAATGCGAGTCATCTCCCACGTGAATGATTCTGGTGCAGAGAACCAATGTGAAGCAAGATACGATAGCAAGCGTGGTTGGAACAGCAGCGGCAAGCATCAACTCCATCACCGTTCTGATCCGGCTGAAGCGGAGAACAACATAATCGGAATTGTTGGGGGAATAAAAGCACTGGAATCGCGACTGGCTCCGCAGGTCAGCTCCATCACCGCCGTACTCTGCATGAAATTTTTCACACTCTTGAAGGATGAGTGTGTTTACACAAGCATCGTGGTTGATGTAGAGAGGCGTTGCATTGTAAATTAGCAGATCAGGTTCCGGAGGTGCGAATCGTCTTTCCACGTCCAAGGGCCTCTCTAGAGATTCGTAATGACTTTGGAGGACGTAGGTGATGTTTGTTGAGTTTCCAAAGTGTTCAGGTTCCAGCAACGTACCGTTGAAGCAGTCAGAAAGTGTGTAGGTGGTAGCATCTTGTGGAACGTCCAAGAGATCTGTACAAAACATCATTAGCATTGGAGCCCTATCTGGTTTGGACAGACTTTTCAGCTTCTTAGGCCAGATTTCCAACCCGGTTTCAACATCTTTGGCCATATCACATTTTGCTGTGTAGATTATATCCCCCTGACGGATCATGATGTCTTTGTCCTCGGTTTTGATGAAGATGCAACGCTTTTCGCATTTGAATGGTGGGCGAACTCTCGCACAGCTTCCATATGTACATTCATATAGACCATCCAGATTTCGACACGCTGTTCTCGTGTTGCACATAATGGCTGTATCTGTGGTTGTCAGATTACACGAGAGAACGGAGGTGAGATTCTTACACACTGCACCTTGAGTCTCCCCTGTGGGGGAAACAGGGCCCTTGGTGCAATTGAAAATCCCATGAAGTGCTGAACAATCTCCGTTTATGCACCTTGAATATTTGCAAAAAAAAGAAGAATGGAAGCATGCATTATAAGTTGTGTTATTATTAAGCGGATTATTTCAGAGCTTTGTATTTACAGTATTGAAAATTTTTAAAGATACGTACTCGTAAACCTTCATTTTCGGGTCTATCCCGTGACAGTATTTGGTGTCAAATTTCGCAGGATCACATCCTTCAAGGCGAACATTACTTCCATTACGACGCACATCCACGCGAATTTGTGTGCACGTTCCAGAAGATTTTGATAAACACCACTCACCACAAGAACTCCAGGAGGGAACACCCTCCTCCTCTTCACAATTTTGAACAGTTACGTTCGATATAGTTGTGCACATTACCGTATTTTCAGAGAACCCTGAATTTAGGGTACGGTACGATGGCATGTACACTGCCACCGTTAAGTACACCATACTCACACAACTCAAAACTGCTGTTAACTGACAAATGCAAATTGTCAGACAAATTCGTTTCTCAAACGGTGTATTCATGATGGAACCCTTGCCCGTCTCAGTAGCAAAAATTTGATTAGAGACGCCTTCTACTTTTAAACCTCTTCATTAGAATCTTTCAATCTTTATTAAATTTATTCAGTTGAAACGGGAGTTGGTGACCTAGAATTTTTATGTATGATTTAAACCTTCAATTTTACTTTAATACGTTTAAAATCAATCCCAATTTATTATGCTATGGCTAATGAGAAACCTTAGCACGTCAATTGGAGTGTTGTAGCAAGGCAAAGTATTATTTCTAATACGATTTTGATTCTGTTTTGTTGTGCGAAGTTTCCAGCACACTTCCTCAGAGAAATGGTGGTCTATCTACATTTGTATATATAACTGTAGTCCCATATTATAATGCTCTTGATGCTATACTCAACTTAAGAAATAGGGCTTGGCCGAATATATTTACGGGTGAATCGCGCACAAGTATGGAACTAAAATAACGCTACTTTTTTTCTCCTTCGTCCTATAGTTTAGAGTGCATGACTACGGGATTTATTATTTCCAGGTCGTACAAATGCTATTTCGTCATCGCGAGAGAGAGAGAGAGAAAATACAAGGAGAAGTTTGGGAAGGAAGGAGAAAATGAGGGCGACGACGCAAAAGCAGAAGAGTGTCGTTGGTGCAAAGGGAAAAGCTCGTGGATGGAATGAGCGCATTATGATATTTCTGTCTTTTCGATCGATAGTAGGCCTAGAGATTGGAGCTTTCGCCATGAGAGCTTGACTAGAGATATAAGAAGAGTATACATGTACATGCATACTTTCTTACATAATATAATTCTTTTGCGGCACAGTAACATACATTACATTATAAAGGGGTATGCAGAGCTGGATCTAGAAATATACTTTCAATTCATTGCGGGAATGCAAGTGTCGGGACCGACAATAAGCCTGCCTGCGATCCCTTTTCCAGTCTACACGGTTCCGCTGACCTAGCAATACGCCTAATGGAATTAAGTCCGACTGCTACAATCCAATATTCAGCATTACATTAAACGAATGGCACAACATACTTTGCAAAGGAGACGACGAGATACCAATGTACAAGATGAAATGTACACCACACCACCACCTGAGAGAAAGAATCATCATCACATCACACAACTCACAACCTTTTCTCTGTACATCACATCACCTAAATGCTATATGTACATACGTTAATTATTAGCACGACAACAAATTATGATAATATTGCGAATTCTTTGTGAAACTTTTAGTATTATTTACAAAATGCAAATGTAGAAATGTCCGAAATGACTGAAGCGAGAAGAGAATGGAGTGAATTAGCAGAGAGAATGAGCATAGACATGCGTTACATATTTTGAGAATGAACATGAACTTGTCAGCAATATCGGTAATATTTTAAATTTTAAGGAAACTTACTCTTAACTCGACCTTCTCCAACGTGCACGGCACTATTGGAGAACCGCTATGTGAGAAAATGGTGGATAAAGATGAAAATGTAGAGGAGGAGAGAAAAGGGAGAAATGGTAAACTAAATAAACATGTCACATACGAGGAAACTCACTCGGCGCTGACTCTTCTTCGATATGCCAGTTCCGTTGATTAGTTTTCAACTAATAAACAAGATATCAGTGAACTCCAGCATATTATGATGTGAGCGGATGATGGTTTTGATGCTGATGATTAGGTTAAGGTGATGGATGATGATGCATGCATACATATGGGATCACTGATGCTACTCTTACTATACACTAAGCACAAACAATACATATATATAGACATATACATATGCACAAACACAAAACAATTTTCTCCTCTGCTTTCTTCTCCCTGAAAATTTCACGGCACTATTTTGAGCAGCACTTTTATCAAATTATTAAAAAAGGACATTGGGAAATGTCCCCTAATCACATTTCCCAGTCGCTCTCCATCACCCGTTTCAAAAAAATATTATTTTTCCCAAAAATAATCACGAACCAGAAGATTTGTTTCTTTTAACGGGAATTCTCCTTTCCGTGTGTCTATCCCAGTTTGCAGTGTGTGTATTGTACTTTGGGTTTTTACATGTGTGGTATGGATATGGGAGTATCGCGGTTAATATATATCGCACCGAAATTGGGCTGAGCAATAGAGAAAGTACAGGGTAGGGAATCACTCATTCATCGCACGGGGCTCGGAAAATCTTCTCGGCTCGACTCCAATAACTGCGCCATGTCATAAGGCGGGTGGGTCCTTCTTTCACCATCAACGCGATCATTCGGACTATCGATCCTTTTCACAAAAAACACAAAGGAAAAACTACACATGTACACTACGTTTTTTATGCATTAGTGTACTCGCACTCTCCGAATGGTGCATTGGTATCGGACAGTTTGTTCCTTTGCACAACACAAAACTACCTTACCATAGTTAACGGCTTGGTTTGTCAAAGTTCTCTTTTTGGCCTTACTGTGGCAGCAGAGACTGAGAAACGGGTAGATAAAGTTTCTCAGTCAGTCGCGTGGCCTGCAGTACGTACGTAGCTTAACCGTTTCTAACAACTTTAATGAAAAATGGTCGTTTGAATATTCTAAATTTGAAATTCTATTCATCTTTTTACTTATCACTCAAATGTTTGCTTGTCTGCCGGTAAAATGTGTTTGCTCTAATTTGCAGATTATAAATCAAGATAGGTAAATGTTTTGGTTCATATTTTTCTTCTCAATGTAGCATTTTTGCGATGATATTGCTGATTAAAGACATAATGCTGAAACATCAAGTTTACATGTTTAATGTAATACTTTGCAAGTTAATTAATTGGTAGTAGAGCCAAACGTGAAACGACAACTGATACACTATAGTTCCTAATGTAAAGAATAAAAGTTTATGCGTATTCATGAACATATTATTGAAAATGCGTGTATGTTGGTAGACATTTAGAGGCAAGATTACTTTTTAACAACTTCATCTTTTCATTTCTTTCATGATTCGTGAGAATAAAAAAAACAGATTACTCAGATTAACAAAATTAGATTACGTTTAAATACTGGTCATGGCATATTAGGTGCATATTTTTTAAATTTCGTTCCTAAATCTACAGGGCGGCATACTATGCTCTTAAAACGCTGCTGTAAATTTGTACACATACTCGTACGCTTTTAAACAGAAAAATATGCTTGTAAAATTCACCGGTATTGTGGAGGAGCTGCATCAAATTTAAAAAATATAACTAAAATGTAAGATTAGCTTAAGTTGATTTAGAATGGCTTAATTTAATTTACGCTTGCAGTTAGCAAATAAAAAATTATTTCCCAAAAAAGTCCCGATTCCCTAACACAATAAAAGTTATTTTGTTTTTAAGTTGAATGATAAAAAACTTGATTGATTTTTATTTATATAATTCTTTTAAAAACATTTATCATGGAATACTTTATTGATTGTAAAATAAAGTTTTTGTCAAAAATACATAGATTTCTCTGAAAATCGAAATAATAATAAAAAAATTTTAAAAAATTAAGCTTCAACGTTAAAATTTGCTCCGACCTCTGTGTAATCCATAGTTAATCTTACTCACATTTAATCATGCCTAACAAAAAACATGCTGTGGCATATAGTGCCGCTCTCTAGATATATAATTCTAAATCAAGGTTGTTTTGTGCTGGTTTCATACTGTGTTGTGTCAACTATCGAATATATGCCATCATATTAGCGATTGTTACTCATTCATTGGACGTATCGTCGTTAGTTTAGATTCCAAGAAGCGACATAAATTAATTCCTTACTAATTCAGGGCAAACCTAAGCTACCTACCTTACTAGACATGGGCTATAATATGTATCTGCGGCATCACGACAATTTTGACAATAATAACAGTTTGCATGCATGCATGCACGCATATCCTTGAATTTTAATTGACGCCTATATTTCTACACTGCTATGTATCCGTATACTAATGCTATATATAATATTTAGCCATATATTCTTCTAGCTTGGAAGCAGTAGTAGTAATAAGATGCGATATCAAAATCGACTGTCTACGGATTTCTTTCGCTACGGTTTTCCCAACTTGTGTATGTATGCACATATTATCAGCCTTCACTTGTTTGAGCAATTTTTTATTTCTAGATTTCAACGGAATAAAGTTCAAAACTTGAAATTGGGAGAAGTGTTTCTCCTTGTACACAACCACATCATGTTCTAGTACATAGTAGTTTTGGGTAGCGTGTAGCCCACAAAAGCAATGAGAATACAGGAGTACAAATGTCCTTAGGTCCGTACGTTACAGGTTTTCTTAGCAGCACTGCAGGAATCACACAGGAAGCTAAGCATAAAATGTGCTCACGTTAAGAAGAAGGAAAGAAACGTTCGGATCGAAGCAACGTCATTTTGTTTTACTCTTTTCCTCTTTATTCATGAACTCATGGTTTTGGTAGGATCTACTGGAAGGAAAACAGCATTTTATTGCCGGACATTTTTGCACTCTACTCTGTACACATTACGGACTGCTTCAGTTTCCACTATCGGCATTTTATAAAACAGACTACTTACGAAAATTCTCTATCACCCAAAAATGGCATCGTTGCTCCTTCGGATTTGGTTTCTCCAGTCTCTTTAGTAAGGGAAAACCTTATGACGATGGACGATAGAAAAAGATACACTCAAGATCTTCTTCTTTTGTCACTATAATATAATCTGGTGGTGTTCAGCAACGGGGCTTGGGTATTCAGCCGTTGCTTTTATATTACCTTGTATAGTTTCAGTCCACACTCTTTCGAATTGTATATGTATACTCTATACTCAATTATTGTGACGTTGTAATAATTAGCATGCTGGTGTTCAGTGTTCCGAACAAATGTATGAAATTCAAATTGCTTTATGAACTGATCTGTTTGTCTGTCCCGTGCTTAAATTTGCCTTGATAGTCATTTTCTTTTATGCAAGAAATGGATTTGGAACGACAACTGACAATGAAATAACCAGTTTTAATACGAATTCAGATTGCTTACTTCATTTCATGCAGAAACAATAATTAGAATGAGCAATTTTATATAAACTCCTAAACGAAAACCTTTGCATTTCTTTGTGCCCGAAAAAAAGTTTGATTCCCTCTGAAGGATGGAGGTGAAAGTATGAACAAAATTCCTCATTGCGTTGAAACCTTAAATGACCGACGTTAAAATAAATAGCCATGTCTGACGATTTGAATGTAATAAATTAAGTTTTTATTCTTAAAAATGCCTAACAAATATACCATATGGGGATAGGTGTGAGCGTGTACTTGAAAATTATGCGACCAACTTCCACTCGAATATCGAAGAAAAGTAAAGCGCATAAGATGATGCATGATCCATGTGTAAAAGTTGAGAAAGTGAACATTTAATAGGAAATACCGGGGTGCCGACGAGCGACGAAAGAAAGTGTGGAGTTTTTTCTTGGCCGTCTCCTTATTTTACTATTTTTTCTTCAATACGTGAAACAGCAGTTAGTGAGGAATTGGAGAACCATACATGCTGCCTTGCATGCTGCTCGTCCTACCCAGTTTCGTTGATACTAGAAAAAAACTCATATATATTTTCTTCTATACTACAAGAAGCTATTGCAATGGTTGTTGAAACTTTTCAAGTGTTTTACAGGAGAAGAGAGAAATGCTGCAAGAAACAATTTTTGTAACACTACTCCTGCTGCATGTCAGCAAAAGTAGAATGAAGTGATACGGGACACACAATAACAGTATATGTAGACGCTTATTCCCTCAAACTACTCATACATTAAACACTATTTCCATTAAGTACACACGTATGTAGTGGTAGTAGTAGTATACATGACTATATTAAACAAACATATACCTGTGTGCACAACGATTAAAATACACTGCTTTCTTTTGTGCGTGCGTGCGGATAATATCCCAACAACCACGAGTGTGGGATACAGTTGCAACCAATGTATACATACATAATATGCAGGCTAATAACATGACGAAGCAAATAAAGGGAGGTGTGGAATAACTATTAGGTAGCTGAGACATGTACGGCAGGCTGCATAGTTGTTTCAGCGATTTTTCTGACTACATAGCCGGTGTCCAAATTACATAGATGCTACTGATTCATTATTATTTCCAAAGCACATATTTATTACTCTTACTTGGTTGCAGCGAAAGAAGCGACAGTAATAGAAAGCTATACGTTATTACTTAGTGGTTCCATTTTTAAGGAAGAATGCTCCAGGCCATTGGCTCAACACAAGAACATAACACAATAGTTTGATATCCACTCGTTGTTGTGTGAGTAGAGAGAAAGCTGCAAAAATGGGGAAAACTCGTTTTAGTTCGATTTTGCTTGTTATACTTATACTCATATATATATACGCCAAATATATGATGACCAACTCAACACAGCCAGTTTCGATAAACCATGAAGAATTCTTCTTACTTCTTATAATAATAATAATAATAATACTCATACGCCATGCCAAACTATGGGCGACACGACATGCGAACGGTTGTTTAAAGGATGCATTAATATACAATGTGATATACATATACTACTATATATATATGGAGCAGTTTGTAGGTTTCAAACAGAAATTTACACGGCTCTACTTAGCTCTTTGCGTTTTGTAACAAAGCATGCATGAGGTGTATGAGTTGTTTTCCAGTAGAGTACAAATAGCTTACGACAGTATAAAATCATATGTAATAGTAGAAATAACGGCATTAGAAAAGTACATGATAATAATATTTTTTCTAAGAAAGACTGGAGATAGGGAAATGGGTTGTTGGCGTTGGTTGGAACAGTATTGGGCTTGTATTCCTGTTGGAGACTGCAACTGATATTTGAATGAAACATACATGGCTGGTTACACGGGCAAAGTGCTAGTGCTGATGGGTTCGGCAAGCCTATATATTTTTGTGCTTCCACATGCCAACAATGTTGTGGGGCTGTGGTGAAAGTATGCGAGAGGAAAGAATTATGCTTTGTGTGAAGTCTCCACTTGAGATAACAAAGAGGGAATGGAAAGGTATGCAGGACTACGTCTGGTCGAACTGCTGCATCCTGTCTACTACCACACTGCAATCCCAAAATGGCGAAGAGCAGAGTCCTTCTCTACCTCAAGTCCTAACTATTTTCAACACTTACTCTTCCACATTGCGCTAATGGAGTAGTAGTGCTGTTTCTACTGCTGCTCCTCCAGCCCCTCTGATATACGTTGGCTGGCTGACACACACCACCCAAAATAAATAGCATCATGGTGCATTCTTGTACACATACACTTTGCCATACTCGGAGGCAGATTTCGTTGTCAAAAAATCTGGTTCCATTGATGATGTTGACCTGAACAATGGTCTGGAGATAATCCAGTCGTCATTTTAAAAAAATAATAATTTTCTCATCCCCTGCATTTGACCCAAGGTGAAGGCTTATCCATGTCTAATTACCGATTGTACAATAAGTGGAGGATGGGGGTATGAGCATTTCAGTGGAGAGAAGCATGTCGAAAAAGCGAAATCGTCATGGGCGCGGTTCTACCAACACCACAGAACCACCATCACCACTGCCACTATGACTATGCTATAGTGTACCTTTTACAACAAATAAAGTTCCAGCACTCTGCAAGTGAAAGCAGAGTACTGCTGCCGCTGCTGCTGCTTTTTTCCATTCCTACTATTACTACTACGTATACTCATTGCCTTTGAAATAATCTATGTCGTGTCGTGTCCACTGCCCTCTTTCATCTGGCCGCTACTTTCCCCTCCTTCTTTAACACAATTCTATCGTACAATAATGCAATGTAAGCAGGGTACATAGAACATGAATACTTTGGCTTCTACTTTCTCTCTTTTCTTCTTCCTTACAATTCCTTAACACTAATACCAAAACACTAGTAGTAAATGCTAGTATACATGTACGTACACAACATAGTATACTACCTACTTTTGCCCACATACACATTCTCTTAAGCCCTCTTCCTCTTACCGTCTCTCCCTCACCCAGTGCATATTGTATAGTGGTGTAGTGGAAGTAGTAATACTAGATCAATGTACAACTTACCACATTCTTTCTCCCCACTGCTGTGACTACACTGTGACCTCCCTTTGAGATCCGCTGCTTATCCTCCAAATTTTTTTCGTACCCACTTCCAAACATGATTGTTACTAGGTTAAGGAGCATAAAAGGATCACGGAAAATTGAATTTCGACTTTAAAATTCGTACAAATATCCGCACACTTGTGATTTAGTCATTTTCTCAAAATGATTACTCTCTCCTCCCAAAAAATACCGTGAATTGTTTCCCTCTGTGAAGTGAGAACATTTAGTTTAGCCCAGTGAACAGTGCATCTATATATATACCTGCAATCCCTGCACATCTATAATTGCCAATTTTCTAATTACTTTCCTGTGTACTTCAATGCAGAAACATCTTGGACAAACAATTTCCGACCGAGTTTTCTGAAACATTGGCGAAAGGGTTCCGCATTAACAACAACAACAGCAGCAACAAAATGTAATGAGAAAATCCAGCATAAAATAATCCACAACAGTATGTTATGCACTCATGCATGAAATATTGTAATAGTGGCGGGGGTGGTCCATTGTTTCCCTCATCTTTTTAATTGCAGAAAAATAGTTTTTTTTGTGCAAAAATGGTGAGCAAACGTTCCGGACAGACCGTGTCGTCGTAAATTGTTACGGATTTCTTGCGTGGATAAGAAGGGAGAAGCTCTGTACTGTTCTAACCCAGTCAAGAGTATAAGCAATAATGGGAAAATTTCAAAAGAAATCTTGCTGCATCATGACTTGGTCACAACAACAATATTTGCAGTGCTCTTGTGTACCTAAAAAAATGAATTCTTCGGACATTGAATGCTAACCTAATTTAAAGTACTAACAACGGAATCACTTCGTCCTGTGAAACTCTTAGTGGACTGGACATTCAAATCTTGTAATGAGTGACATGGAGAGATGAGTTTCGTAGTAGAAATGAACATTTACATGTTATTATGATGCTAAGAGAACTCTGTGAGTCCTTTCGACTCAATTTTTGAAACAAGTGAAACCGGTTGGGTTATTTAAAAAGGGTTTGTGTTTGAGGGAATGAGATGCAACTCTCACAATCTCTCTCCGTCTACTCCAATCTTTCCTTTACTCCATTATAATAAAGGACATGATTTTGGGCTAGAATGAACTTGTCTGTAGTTAGTAAAGTGAGTAGAAGAGTTATAAATCCAATGTATACTTCAAGTTGCTGCTCAGTTATCATCTAAAACGTACCATTAAGTAATACTACCAAGTTATATAGTTCGTGCTCCACATTAAATATTAGAGAGAAGCAGGATACTTTCGAAAAATTTCTGAATATATATATTCCTTGACGCTTTTTCTACTCTCAAAAAAAAGTATTTCTTACATTCCCGGTAACGGATTTTTAACAAGCGCTTTTTATACGGAAGGAAGTTGAGAATTTGCATTCGACAAATACCGTTTTTTATATTTGAGCCTCAATCAATCAATCAAATTGAAGCACCTTTTACCTAATTAGAAAGTCCAAAGAGAAAGGAAAGCCATTGCATAATTTCATCTATAACTTTAAACACACTCATCTATTTAAACCAAGGCTTATAGCGTACCATCGGAAGAATATTTCTCCATTACTAAGACTGTTTAAGTGTTACTAAAGACGACAGCTTTGTTTTTATAAATTAGTAGCAGATGTAGTACGCCTAGAGTTAACATCAACAACGGCTGCAGTAGAAGAAACGTAAGGGAAATAATGTATTTAAAATTTATTGGATCCAAGTTCACAAACGTTTGTTCGCTCGCTCTAAATAAGTATCGTTATTCGTCCACTTCTTCACATCCACTTTTACAAATAAAAATTACATAACTTCTCTTGGTTGCAATTGCAGCTGAAGGAGAAAGTAGCTCCAAATTCACTTGGTTTTCTCATGCTCTACAGTGTTCCATTCCAATCTATTATATACTTGCTTGAGATCTTTGTGCTTCATCCCAATGATTAAGGGGACTATATCGTTTACAAGAATTTGATACTAGCAGTAATATCCTGTGGTCACATTCTTCAACATCATCGTCAAATGATTGAAAACTTTGTTCAGCAGTAGCTGATTAGATTTGGAGCACAGTTCAAGAGTGGAAAAACAGGCGTGAAGACAATTGAACAAGTTAAAGAGGAGGAACACGTGGTAATAGTTTTCGGAATGAGACACTTTGCCAGAATCCTAACTACATTGATTCCACAAGCAGTGGAATGAAGATTGCAGACAAACATCAAAAGACATTTTTCATCAAGTAAGTGAAATATTGCTTCATTATTTCATCAATTCATGTCTTTTTCACATTAGTTTGTCAACATTTTATAACCATTTAACATGACTGATTATCCGGATTATACAAATCGGTAATTACTCTCCGCGATTCAACAATTTTTTTTTGAATTTGAATAGGTGTGCTAATTTATCTTGGCAGCAATGAATTACAGTTTGAATATTTTTGTCATACAGGGGCATATTTGACAATAACCTACAAATATGCGTTTTAACCACTTTAAACCGGTTGTTTGATGTATGATTTTAAATTAAAGAAATGGTACAGGTTTGCTCCTGCGTGTGCTTTTGCAAGAACCTGTAACTGCAACCACAGTGAAGTGTGTTTGTTGAATACATGCTTGGAAACTTGGGTTTCAAACAACTTACGAATTACTAATTTATATCCTAGAAGAACTTCTCTCAATCTTAATCAATAGCGGTCCAATTTATAACGTTTTTATTTTTGCCGTGTCACCGTTGGGTCATATTATATATTTTTTGGGCTATTAATAACATTACAATTAGCTACCGGTGATCTCTTCCAACACCTGAAAATATATTCATACAAAAGTTTAATTTTCGCACATAAATACAAAACTGATTCATTTTAATAAGAAAATTTCATACACTGACATTAATTATACATACAAATATGCGTGCTGACGGATCGATTAGTCTTTAAGCTGGATTGTAAAAAATCATCATTGGTCATGATATAATATGCATGCG
This sequence comes from Orchesella cincta, assembly GCA_001718145.1. Taxonomy (NCBI): domain Eukaryota; kingdom Metazoa; phylum Arthropoda; class Collembola; order Entomobryomorpha; family Orchesellidae; genus Orchesella; species Orchesella cincta. Next base: position 45,279 of record LJIJ01000762.1, on the reverse strand, counting down.
TAGTAATATTGTGGCTTCCACGCTGACAAATTACGATTTTGAGGTATGAGTTCTACATATAGTAGGGCTTGCTAGCTGAAAAGCTAATGTGTTTTAATGTGTACGGAATGGAGATACTAGATAAGAAGCTATTCTAAAACAACTTTAGGGCATAGATTCATTACCTAAGCGTTAAAAACGAACACCAAATAGAATTTTGAGCTTCTGAGTTGAATATAAATTGTAGCAGCCATTTAGCAGCAATCTCCAAAATAATTACCAGATGAAAATAAACAAAAATTGTTTTTTACGAATTAGGTTGCTTCGTATCAGGTCCTCGATTTTTAAATCGAGATATTGAGTCATTTACATCTAAATTTACAAAAATCTAATAACTCCAATCGTCCCTATATATGTCTTATATATCTTTCGTCTCTTGTAAGAATTGAGTTTCTACACTGTTGTTATAAGGGAATGCAATAACTTGTGCTTGGTACATGGCATTTTAAGATTCTGATTTCAACTATTCCTGACATGTGAAATGTCTATTCCGGGCCAAATCAAAGTATAACTAGGTCAAAGTTATTTTTTAATGACAGGCATGTTTTGTTGCGTAAAAAAATTTGCATGACTGTTACAAAGCAGTTGTTCTATTGAAGACATTTATTTTGGGACAAACTTTTTTGAGCACAAAATATTTTCAAATCTCGGTTCGGAGAAATGCATATAATACATTGCAAAGTTCTTATACAGAACCTAGACAGCTTTAACAGTTAGTTTGGTAACACAAGTAAATTTTCTAAGCATAAATTGAGATATATCAAAAATCTGGAACAAAACTTAAAAGTCATGATCTTCTTGTCGTTTATTGATTTATGGTCACCATCGGTCCACTCACTGATGAATCATGATTGTATGTTTGTATCTCACTTTGCTCTGTGTGTCCTCATATTACAATATTTACAAATTGGCGCAGAGGTTGAATTGAAAGTAAGCTACCATACGTTTATTGCTGCTTATTGTTTATGACTGACACACTCACTACATTTCTTCAATCTTGATTGTAAACCTTTGTGCATTATCCCATGTGGATTTTTGTAATGATCTACGCAATATAGTGGCAGACAGTGTTTCAGCTAAAGGTAGATAAAGACTATTTATGCCAGTCACCATTTAGCATACAATTCCGTCAAAGTTTAAAATACTTGGACACAAAAGTAGACAGACACTCAAAGCCGATGCATAGTGCATTTCACCATTTTGCATCGAATACTATAGCTTAGTTTGCCGCATTAGATGTCCACATTGGGTTAGCTAGGCTGGTATAAGTTGTTGATATTTGATATGCAGTCCAGACATACATGATCTTTGTTAGAAGAAAAGGAGAAAATTATTGTTCTTAGTTTTAGTATGTACAGTTTTCATTATAGGGAATACAAGAAGTTTGGGGCAAGCAAGGGTTACGTTTTACATGTGAGTACATCATCACAAGTTTGCGTTTGGTTCTTGCAAGTTGGCTTAAAGTTTTGTTATTGCAGAGTAAGTGTAAGCAGAACTATATGCGTGACTTGATATTGATCCGAAGGGTGTTGGAACTCTCTCACACTTTTTCAACGAGACAGTCGCGTATATAGCAAGAATGTTGTGCTGTTTTGGTTCTGCCTTTGCTTACCTCGTTGTTTTCTTTCTTTTTTGCTTTTTCCGTTCTTTCCCCCACACAATATCCATGTCTTGTTGAGGTATATTCTACAGTTATTGGGACTGTTGTTACACTATATTCGTACAAATATATCGACTGCTTTCGCGTCATCATCATCACCTGTATAAAAACTAAAAAAAATACCTGCAAAGCTTACTTTTGTGCGTTATGCGTTTTCTTTTATGTCTGTAAAATGTCACCACAAAATGCAAGTATAGCACTTACATAATGTATGGTTCCCTTGTATTATGTATGATATATATTCATGCTGTAGAGTTACAACTTTTGAGTATCCATGAATGTGGTAGGAACTCGCTACAAAAATAAAAGAAACAGAACATGCAAAAAGGTTGCTTATTGCGAGTTAATCGTTTTGTGAGTTATGTCAGTCCATCCATGTGTGTGTGATGTAGGGTTAGGAGTGTAGAGCATAACAATTAGCCATTTTAAAACCACTTTAAGTCAAGTCTACACATGTGACACCAGTATGACAGCAATCATTTGCAAATTTGCGGATAAAGTGAAAGTCACCTCACTCACAAAGTTGCTAGTTGTCGAAACTATATGTCGGTGTCTTACTGCTGCTGAACTTACAATGTTTGTACCCAGTTGAAATTGTAATGAACTAAACCATTTGACAAAAAAAGTTTTATTTTGTCCATCACTTTTCTGGCTGGGCTATTTGAATCCAATCATGCATTGCATATTGCACCACCTGCATGATGGTGCCGGGTACATATATACTATTCACAGTGGAGAGTCAAAGTGTAATTTTATTTTCTTGCGTGTTTCCAACAGGCACTAGCCTGAGTTCAGGATCAGAACGAGCGGATTGCCTGAAGAGAAGTGGAGCAAGCAGAGAGCTTCTTTATACAATATAGTTATCATCTTGTGCTAACGTAGCTGATAGAGTAAAAACTGAACTACAAAAAAATCCTCAATCGTGAGCAGTGAAAAATCAAAAGAGCTGAAGTTGTTGTTGTGCTGTTGAAATTATAGGGGGAAAGGGACAGTCGTTTGGTTTTTGTGATTAAACCGCTGTCAAAGATAATCAATTCAGATGTGGACACAATGGAGTGGTCTACTGGCTTGGATGAGGATGCAACGGACAGTTCAGAAACACTTGAAGAAAGGTCCATGAAAAATGTAGAGTTGTTCTCATCATCTGCGTTCACAGTAGTAGGGTCGTACTGTCATTACATTTACTATTCCGTTATCGTGTTGCTGTGCGCTCTTCGAATATCCTGGTTCAGTGACGAAAACAAGAAGGGCAAAAATTCCAATACTTGTCTCCCATCATCATCATCATCACAGCACTATTATTACTCTTGTTCTTTTGCGCCCAGCAAGAGTGGAACAGCGCAATCACCTGTGGTAACCTCCACCGTGCTAGGAAAATTGGACGGTGGTCATAGTGGAGTACAATTCACATGCTCACCAGCCATCACTTCTGGAGTCTTATCTCGAACACGAGTAGGAACAGTGTTACTACAACTGAGGCCACAAAAGAGTAAGCCCACTGTTCCAACGCTCTCAACATCAGTGACATTGGAGTCGGCCTTCTCAAAATTTAAGCAGCTTGACTGGATTGGTTTGACCTCCAAGTCCGCACTCCAGGCTCATCACTATCTCGATGATAATCCTCCCCAATGTGAAGAGGAGCGACACAAGCGTTGCTACACCTCCTCATTGACGACAACGACAAACAATTCCCATTTACCTTGTGTATGTGCTACCCGTTTTCACAATGAGAAGCATACTTTAGACGACGAAAGTGGTGTAAATTGCAATATTTTGATGAAATCTGTAACTCAAAAATTATCTAAAGCTACGACTGATGTAGATGGATACGAGTCTACTGCGCCGAGGAAAACGATGAGAAACGATTGTGCCCTTCTTGAACCACAGCTCAACAACCAAAGCAGCCATTGTGACTGGATGAGGATGATGGTCAATGTAAGCGTCCTGACAATGATGCCAGTGGCAAACTACATGATGATACCCATAATATCAACGTAGTAGCCACCTCCTAATTTTACTCCAAAAATTTCTCTCAGTCTTGAAGAGAACGAGTGTGTGAACATGCCTTGCATATTATTACCATCATCATCATCATCAAGATAGCATCGACTCCAACAAAATAACTAAGCATTTTTAATGATGTACAAGTAACACGATAAAACTTAACATGTTGACATTGATTGCAAATTGCGAAACAAAGACATCGCAAAATGACTCTAGACTATACCTCCTTCTTGTCAACCAAAGCCAAGGGTGAAAAGTTGAGCAGTTAACCAAAACAATTAACTCGAAGCGTAGTGAAGTTGTAGGTGATAGAGTTGTTATTGCAAGCAATCGTTTATAACTGATAGTGCGTGCTAGATCCGTTATAAAAAATATTTTAGCTCATTGACTGATGTGCATTCAACTCCCAACTGGATCTCCGATCCCCCCATCATCCGAGTGAAAGTAACTCTGTACCCGACAACGTGTAGAAGCACGTTTCAGAAAGTGAAAAATAAGTATCTTCTCACCATCATCCAGATCCACATTTGACATTATCACCGCTGCTTATCAATCTCTTCTTGCTCTATGCTGCTTTACAAAAAAAATGTTGACATAAATGCTAGGTGCGCTACTAGCACACTTATACTTGCCCTCCTCATTCTGTTACGACTACAAAGACGCGAAAAAAAGAGTAGTAACAACAGATCTATGATACGTACTTAATACTTATATGTTATGAATATTACGCATACGAAACAAATAGATTATTATTATCATCATCATCAAAAAGAAGCATCATCGCAAACCCGAAAAAAATTTTCTCAACATAATCATTCTAGCAAGCCGACTGGATTTCATTACTCATCAGGAAGAGCTCCATTTATTACTACTACTCGCTTCATCTGCCGCCAGCCGTTCCCATTTGTGATTACTCATTTTGGATTTGTGAGGTAATTATATAGGTGAAAGAAGAGGTGTGCGGTTGTTGCACGTTCTTCTTGCAAGAGCAATCCAGTGCACGAAAAACTTTGGTGGGGAAAGCGAGGGAGCTGCAGCACTACTACTGAAGAGAGAAAGTGCTTGGATTGTTGTGCTTGTGCAAGGTGGTGGTGCGTGTGGTTAAGAGCCGTTATTGACAAAAGTGTAGAGGAGAGTGTGGTAAGGTGTGCATAATCCTGGCTATTATGCGTAAGAAGTGTACAAGGGACTTGGACAATGTCCGAAGGGCCCGGTAATGGTGTAAGAGCCGGGTGTTTCTTGTAGCGAGAATGCCGGGAGAGGAAGAAGCCAGAGTGGGATCATCAGCACAACTCGCAACCACAGCTTTGACCACGACGACTACGACGCCTTCATCAGGAAGTGGAGCAGCCTCTTCTACATCATCTTCATCTGCAACAACGTCATCTTCTGCCGTACCTAAGGTTGCTCTTCCTGTTTTAGCACTACGGGGAAATCCAGCTAGCACAACGACTGGATCAGTACCTAGCCTTACAACAGCGAGTGGAGGGAGCGGAGTGAGTAGTAGCACGCTAGCAACAATTTCCGCACCACCAGCCTCAACAATAGCGCCCATTGCTATTGCCAGCTGTCCACCGACGACAGTGAATAACAACAACTCCGCCACCACCATCAACGCCACTGGCGCTGCCCTTATCAATCTCAACAGCTCTGGACTCAATAGCGCGGGCACGGTGGACACAACAGTTTTGAACAACAACGCCAACAAAAAGCATCAATCCTTCCAGCCAACACCACTTGGCGGCACAAGAGTGGTGCCACTCATCCATAGTAATAGCGCAGCAGCAGGGATTCTGAACAACTACAATAACAACAAGCAGCAGCAGCATCCTCATCATCATCACCTCCTTCCACAACAACAACAACAACAACCGCCAACATTATCCTCACAGTTGAGCTTAAAACCAATAACAAGCATCACGCCGAATGGACATTCATCGTCCCCGTCTTTGGCGGACACGAAAAGAGACGCAGGGACGTGTAATGGACATGGTGGAAGCCACTACGGCGGTGGTGGAATTGAGGACGACGAGATTGACGAAGCAGGAGACAGTTCCAAGCGGGAGCTTCAGCTCCAGTTTGCTGGGATTGACAATGAGACAGTTGACGTGGATGTGGAGGATGAGGAGAACAACTACGAGGGTGGCATCGAGGGTGGACCAATGTGCACTGTTGTACCTACCTCAAACAAGAGCAACGGGAATGGAGGTGGAGACAAGTCCAGCCACCCTTCATTCCCAGGAGATGTACCGGGCGGCGGAGGGGGACAGTGGTGGTGGCGTCATCGGCTGCGGCGGCAGGATCCGTTGCTCCAACGTCCACGACCTCGTCCACCCTGGGTGGTGGAGGAGGTGGAACAGGACCAACGAATAGCCTGGGAGTTGGTGGACAGCTGGTGGGAACGACGACGGGCGGAGGTGGAAGCACGTTGGGAGACGAAGAGGAGGATGAGGAGGAGGAAGACGTGGAAGGGGGCAAGACGGTGGAGTGTACCGAAGTCGTAGTTCCAGATCAGACATTCGCAGAGAAGTGTTTGTTCTATACGACGGCCTTTTTTATTCTGCTGGCCGTGTTTAGCCTATTTGCATTCCTCTTCCTGGTGCCTTTTGTTATAGACCCGGCCTTTACCACCATCTTTATGGAGTTTGATCCCGAGCCGGCCTTTTGCCAGACCGTCTCCCTTGAGCAGAAGGAGGGCTCATCAAACTGCAATTGGACGTCGTGTCGTGAGGGGTGCACGCGTGAGGTGTTCCAGTGTAAACAAATCAAGGTGAATTACCGAAGTGCTGCTATGAATTTGGAGGACTTCCAAGGCCGACCTAATAATAATCGTAATAATCATAATACAATTAATCATGTTAGTAATCATGGCGGAAGTTCCTCCTCACTCGCATCGTCAGATCTACGTCGTAGTGAACACTCTGGGAGCTCATTTAATACCCCTTTACATAACTACAATAATCTTATTAGTCATAGTCTAATTGGTTATGGTGGCGGTGTTGTGCTGTTGGTGGTGTGGTGGTGGGGGGCGCGATCGCTCCTCTCAATACGTACCATAGTTCAAGTAGTACTGGTGGCTTAGGCAACTTAAGGGACGCCTCTAGTTCTAAACTCTCCAAATCACATTTTAAAAATCTGAACAATTTGAATAATATCCATCACTCATCAAAGTATGCTGTTCATAGCGGAAGTGGTGGTGGCGGCCTTGGTGAGCTCACCTCCGCCATCATTTCCCACAATAGTGCTAGTGCTAGGTCTAGTGGTGTGATGAACTTGAAGCAGAAACACAACCGAATGTCAGGCCAGTTGCGAAGTGCGAGTGTGCAGCAAGCGCCTATCGGCGAGAAAAAGTCCGAATGGGACTACTACGGGGCGAAACTCTTTCCCAACGTCAAGGGTTGCGGCTACCCACCGGTCGTCGTTTGCGCCGACTTTGTAAAGAAGTACGGGAAAGAGGGTACCAACTTTACTTGCTACTACTCTAAAGTGGACCGTGGGCTTGTAGTCACGACATATGACATGTCCCGTGTTATCATGGATCTCGTCTACTCTATGGCTATACCAATACCAAGCTTCATCATCTCCGTCGTTTACCTTATATTTGCCTACTTTAGGATATACAACACGGAATCATCCTCTTCAACTCACGAGACTGGTGGTGGTGGAAGAGCAGAGCGCCTCAACAGCTCCTCCACCACTACAAACCTCCAGAACCCGGGGCAGTGCAAATCGGGGCGGTGGTGGGTCGTCGGCTGATGATCCTGATGCGGAGACCTCCATCTCCGTTGACGATAAGACATGCATCATCCAAAGATCCACTTCCAGAGGCCTCAACGCACTCTCCGATAAGCTACCCAATTCGGGCAAGGGACTCCATGCCCAAGTGATAGAAATGAATGACCTCAATCCACAGCTCAGACACCCCGTCGACGGGGACGTTTTCCTTCCAAAAAGAAATAATAACTGCAACCCACCCCCTCCTCATGAGCGGAATGGACCAACTAATCCCGCCGCCAAAAACAAGGGGTAAGCATTTCCATTATTCTTGATTTTCAATTCAAAAACTACTTTTACCTCATCCGCACCTTCTTCATTATTATTATTATTATGACAATGATAACCATGTTATTTTCGTCAAACAATTCACTGCCATCTTTCACTCTTACTTACCAATGTCACAACTCACAAATCACAGTTTATTGATAACACATTGATGCACATCTCCTCCACATTCATTCATTATTCACTCTCACATCGACTTTCACTTTAATTATCTAGTATTTTACTTGAAAACCAACATTTCTATTTAATTAAATACAATAAAACTTTTAGTAGCCAGTAGAATTTCAAAAAAAATCATAGCATAGTTATTTTATTCATTTTAAAATATCTTGAAAACTGGATTACTTCTGAGCGTGTCACAATAAACAACTGCTTGTAACATTACACACAAAATCACAATACTATTATTGTGCATTCATTACATATATTATGCTGGTGTTTTTTAAGTGTAAAAATACTGTGTCTGAATTGCTGCATCCATTGTGTACTTTCACCAACTTTCACTTGTACTTTCACCGGCTTTCACTTTTTCTAGTCTTTAATAAGTACTATTCAAGCCAACTTTAATAGCAACGAATAGGAGTCATCAATCAGGATAAAATACATAAATGGTAAAAAAAATTATTCGAAAGAACGAGTTGAGTTGACATATGTTTCAAAGGTTGTCCTATATAGATCATGCACAATTGAACACCAGTCAAACTGACATTTTTCTTCCAATTATCATTTTTCTCAAGTTTTTTCTTGGGCATACGTTATGTGTTAATGTACTCTGATTCCTAAAATTTTCTGTCTATGTGTATGTTATTGTGTAGGGGTGAGCCAACTCTACTCGGAGGGTTTGAAGAAACGGATTTTTAGAAAAGACCAACTTGAAAAGGAATACCAAAATCTTTGGCCAGATGACGGAAATTACACAAGAGACTCGAAAATGTACGATTGATTAATTTCATATTATGAAAAAATGCTGAGCTTGAGCTCATACAAATTTTTTGCTCCCCCCTCGCTCTCTCTCTCTTGTGTCGCTTCTCTAATAATGACAGTTTAAAAATTATTATTACTACCTACATCAAAGAAATTGCTGATTATCCAAGTGTCAAGCTAGTGTATTATTCGTCATTTTCTTGCTAGCTCGTTGTTATCCACCCAACATTGTTTTATTTTTTCTTACCGAACAATAGGCATACTATTTTATGATAGTGCGCGATCCTTGATACCGAGATGCTTTTAAAGTTTGGTTTATAAAAACTGCCTTCACGTATAGTAAAATACATATATAATTACTTTGTTATTAAAGCTTATTCAATCATTTTTAGTTTAATGAAAGAAAATATTAATAGCATGAATGATAATCATTAGTACATCCCACACGTTAATAAAAATAGTTGCTGCAGCTGTCGAACAAATACCTGCACAGTTTTTTACAAAAAAAATTCATTAACTTACTTGAACCTCAACTTGTAATTAAAACTAATGCAAGTAGATAGTTAATTTTGTTTTCATTTAATATTATAATTTTTTATGATAATGAACTCGCATGTCGACCAGACCAGAACGGTTTGCTTCATGATACGATTTAAACTTTCCAATGCCTGTTAGCACACTTCCTATTTTCTTAAACTTTTCTTGAAGACAAACAGCATGTTCATGCAAAAGTAAATGCTTCTTGCAGTAAATAGTATAGTTATATACTGATCAGAAAACTATATAATATGCTGCTCAACAATATGGATAAATGATAGCAGCTAAACTAATAAAAAACACACCAATAAGGTTCTAATCCTAATCCAATGAACTTTTGAATTGAATTTTTGTTGGGCAGAGAGGAGATGACGACTGATGTAACTGCAGCGCCAATTGTCGAAGCAAACTGAATTGGAGAAAGTTAAGACCGGCTGCGCATCAGAGTTCTACTCGTCAGCATTATCATCATTGTCAGCGAATCCTCAACTATCTAAATCTTCCACGGGTGGTGGGAAATCATCATCCCTTTCCAAACACTGACCAAACCTGGCATATTTGTATTGATATCTCCTCTATTGTATTGCGTATTGCGTCAACGAACAACACCCCTTTCCTTGCAACGAACAAGTGTTGAATGTCGTGTGTGTGTAAAAGTTGGCGAAAGTTGAATATCTACGTATACACGGAAAGCAAGCATTTCCATGTTATTTTGTTAGTAGTGCGAGGCAATCATGCTATGATGGTATGACATTGCAACTGGTCCTTAGTCTTGCTGTGATTTGCTGTGCAATGTATTTCACCTTTTTAATCAATTATTATAAATGTCACACTATCTCATTATTGCTCATGAGCAGGTCTCACTGGTCGCCATATTATACAAATCATTGAGTTATATATAAAGAAAAACTTGACCATGACTTGGCACACTTCCGCATCAATCTTCTCAGCTTCCGTTTCGTCCCTCTAACCAACAAGTCCAAATCAGCATTCATTATTATACATTCATCTAATATTGTACTTCTTCTACTGGAGTTTAAACATCGAAAACGTTTTTAAAAGTATTGACCTCTGCGAAGATGTAATTGGTAAGACGGAAAAAAAGCTCGCAAAGAAAGACGCTTAAATTGCAGAGAGGAGAGCAGTCCAAATTTATCAAATATACAGTATATACATCTACAGGAATACGAAATTAATGTTTGTTTTAATGATTGATGACGGGTTATTTCACTCAACCAACAAAACAATTATTATTCCACGATAGACAAGAAATCTTTGATTTCTCTACAAAAGCTTACAGCTTGTGTTTTTTTCTGACTGCTGAATATGGCAAAAAATAGGTACGTCCGCACAACGAGTTTCTTAAACCCTTTTCTAGCACTGCTACTTTTTAAGTACTACTTGACAATCTGAGAGGGCAGAAGAGGGAGACAGCTTGCACACCTTAATAATTTACTAGTATATGTAATTTTTTTAAAAAATTACTCAAACAAAGCAATCATATTAGCCATTCGGTTTGTTTTGCTTTTCAACATTACAACATTTTTGCGCTGGTGGGTTATGGATCCTATTGCAGAAGGGCTAGAAAAAAAGATCTAAAAATGCTGTTCAAAGTGGCATAATTTAATTAAAGTGCCTATATATTTTCTTCTACAAATGTTTACCTCATCAGTTATCACATGTTATGTAAAAATTACAATACACTCCAACATACACCGTTGCTACTATATTTGGCTACCACCGAAATCAATAACTAATCAAATATCTTAACAATTTTTATCCATAATAATTTAACTTTGATTCATATCCACGTTTCAAACCCATTCATTGTTTGCGACAATTCATTTCCCGATACTTTTCGGGTTTATCTTGGAAATGACAATTTGATGGTATAAGACTTAAATGAAACAAGCAAAAATATAATATGCAAGTCCCCCCAGGTGCCAATAAGCCACTAATAATAATTATACAACATTATAAGTACTTGTTCTTTTTGAACAAGGGTATGAAAAGGCGTGGCATTAAGGTTTGGGGAGTGGTGATAAGTAAAATGACAATGGAAACTTAGTGTCAATTCCAAACACAAAAAAATCAAAATGTAAAAGAATCCTTCTTCGCCGTAATGTTGGTGTGTAAAAACACACACGTCGCCAGCAGCACAAGGATATTACTTATTGTTATGTACTGTTCGCTCGCTAATTCTATAATCTAAGAGACTTTTTATGGTAATGATGAACCAATGTATGAGTGTTATAGAAAAGTTGTACACTGTCATCATACATTATTACTCAAAAGCTTTATTTTTATACACAATCTTAATTACGCGTAAATTTATGACAAAGATACAAGAGAACACTCATAATAATATATGCAAGCTGTTTTCTTTAGTGAGTAGGATATGTACCTTTGTATACTATTACAATTTACAAGCCATTACTTGCAGTCCTCACAACAACTTTACAGCAATTATCATTGTTGTTGCAGTTGTAGAAGTTCACATGTTCGAAAATGAAACCAGTTTTTTGCAAAAGGATCCATCAAAACCGAATTTACTGCTTGTTCAGTCTGCAAGGACGAATGCACGTTATATACTTTAGATAGGAGAAAAAAGGAAGGAAAAAGAGTAATGACTTTGTCACTTAAACCGTCTCACGAAAATCAAGTGTCCCGTCCTGCCTAATTACACATTTCACAAAGTAAAAGCCGTTTCACATCATACTTTCGTTCCTACAACCTATATCTTTTGTTGAACATAGGTACATAATTATGCTGCAATGCGATCTCCCTTCCTGTACAATCCATTCACGCCATTAGATATACAATAATGACTTTTAGGCTTCTTGCAACAACAACAACACGATACGACACGATAATCACACTTTCTCCATTTCAAATTCCTTCATGATGTTAGTATATTAAGAACTGTTCACTTGCCGCCATTCATTTATTATTATTATTATTAATAACGGTTGTTTCTGTCTGACTTTTTTGTGCAAAGGATTTTTATTCAAACCTTCTGAGATTAAATGCAATTGCAAATTTTATAGTTGTGTACAAAAAGAGATATGGAAGGGAGTGAGATCTATATGATAGGCCTTACCTTTTTTCAGTTCCGCTTTCTCCAATTCCAACCTCATAAATAATACACGGCAACTTTTCAGTCGAGTAGTTGTTACAAGATTCAAAGTCCAGTACGACAAGGTCCATTTCCAAGCTACCAATGTAATTAATATGCATAATATGAAATTTGTAGTGAAAATGTGCTCACAAAGAATATTTGCTTAAGAGTCCGCAAGTCAATGAGTAGTATATAATATATATATATATATAAATATATAATTGTTGATAGTTTGGCAATAATTTTGTTAGCCTTGTTGTGTGTGTACTACATGATAAGAGTCAAAAGAGGGAATAACAAGCAAGCAAGCAAAGGAAAGGTGATGTGTGTAAATCAAATGCAAATATGCATGGGAAAGACGGAGAGTGTCTTGAGTATCCAAATATTTAGCTTTAATGTAAATGATTGGCAAAGCGAACAAAGAGTTCGGTATTCCGTTTTCTACTACTATATAGACGCAATTCGAAGAATCATCCAAAATCCTTTCTACCCATCGTGCTCGTGTTGTAGAGGATGTAACCGTCAGTGAACAATGATAAAGTTTAAAAATAAATATGAGAAATTTTTCTAGACATATACGGTAGGAGATAGATTTACCAGTACTAGTTTTAACTGTAAGGAAATGAATACAATACTATACACGTTGTTTATGTTTTTATACCTGCCTGCAGCAAGCAACCTGGATTATTACGTAACTAATAATTAACTATTGACTAGTCAATGTAAAGTTGTACTATTGTTACCGTTGACATATACTACGCTGTACTCTCTATACAACTATGTACTTCTTACGCAAATGAACTACTTACAAAAATGCAAATTTATTACTACCACTGTACTTACAACATACATGCAAAAAAACATGTCCTCTATAATGATCATGTAATAATCTTAAGTACTCCTACATAGCGAACTAGCCGTAAGTCAAAATAATTATTACTATCTACATGCTACCAAATGCTAAAATGCGGTGTATTGAAACGATATATATTTCGGTCACGCAGTCCAGCAAACAGCTCTCATGTACCGAGAAAACAAAAATAATAACACTTTTTATCTATTTCGTTATTCTACGTCAGTCAGTGTCATCATCACATCACATCGTAAATATATTTATCTACCATACTGCAATACGAACGACATTCAGAAAAAAACAACCCATATTAGTGGAAATTCACTCCTAACGCAAGGTCTCTAAAATGTTGTTATCATGCATTATGGAGCACAAAAACGCAATGCAGAGAGAAAGAGAACCAATATGAGAAAAAAGAGAGTCGTTTGAAATTTGCAACTCGCTCAGCTCACTTCCTTTACTTTCCATTTTTCGAGCAACAAAAAGAATTGGACACGGTTCACAGTTATAAATAACGCTCCTCTTTCTTTTTTTAAAAAAAACAGACTTTCCATCATCAGTGCGAAATTGACAAGAGTGAAAGCTATTTTTACTTTCCCTGTCTTTATATTGCCTCTTCTTTATATACATGCAAACATACATACATACACATACGAACACACACAGACAAAACCACCACTTTCTTCTATTCCATTCCTTACAATGATTCTATTTTCGTTACGCAATAATTTCTAACAATAAGACTAAGACTTAATCAACAAAACATCACATCCTGCCCAGCCTGTTTACCTTTTTAAAAACTCTACTAGTTACAGAGAAAAAGTGTTAAATTATTGTTAAATATTAGAACGACTTTATACATTATATAGCTTACAGGAAAAAACGATACAGTAACACACAAAGAAAAAAACAAGTTTAATCATCAAAAATCAAAAAGTCCCACACGCCTTGTATAGATTTCTACTACGCCTTCTATCAATTTGTACAAGTTACAGAGAGAAAAATGAACTACCACCTAACATTGAGCATAAATTATCTAAGAAAATAATAGACACACTATATACACGTTTACAAACTCACGTAAAGTCTAAAAAAGGAAAAGGTTAAATGTACTACTTCAACTGATAATTATTGTAATACCTTCTATCACTACATATTATTAAAAATACAGCCTTTTTTCTAACCCTTGTAATGCTACAGTAGATAATTCATACAGAACCATAAAACAAAAACAAGAAAAGTTTCCTTCCTCCTTCCTTTTTATTCGAATTCTTCAATTATCAAACTGGGGAAATAATAGATCTCCTTATGTTTTAATCATTTTGCCCAAAATCCTGCTAATAAAATGAAAAAAACTTATAAAGTATTGCCGTGTATGTATAAATTAGACAAATTATCGACAGTGAAAATTGTTCGATTTAACTGCAAAATTCTCAAGAAAAAAAAACTTTTCCGACTGGCCAACGGCTGAGCGTCATATCCTCAGATTTGAACACAAATTGGAACACTTGAAAAGTCGCTATATTATACAGAACGTGAAAGTGAACCTTGCTTTAGAGAATATACAGTAAATATTTTGCAGAGTAGTAATTTGGAAAAAAATGGAACGATTATTATTATATATTTAAAATATTTATCTGGACTATAGTGTGTATGTTTATAGAATTTAATTCAATTTTCCGATTTTCCATCATTTAAAACAAAAGCTTTGTTTACTAAGGATAGAAACTCGCCTGTACGTGACAGTTTTTTATTTTGGAATTTGAAAAAATTGAAACGAAGTTGCTGAAGGGTGATGAGAGCTAAGCTTTAGTAAAACAACACACAAACATAAAGAGATGTACACTCCCCAAATCAAAACTGTAGGTTAATTCATGATCATATAAGTTAAAAGTAT
Source organism: Orchesella cincta (assembly GCA_001718145.1). Classification (NCBI taxonomy): domain Eukaryota; kingdom Metazoa; phylum Arthropoda; class Collembola; order Entomobryomorpha; family Orchesellidae; genus Orchesella; species Orchesella cincta. The sequence continues at coordinate 30,185 of LJIJ01000762.1, read as the reverse complement.
AAAAAAACGACAAAAGTCCCCAGTCGTTGCCCCATAAATGACCATATATATGTATAGTGTATAGAGAGATTATTTGACAATGAGCAGTGTACAGTACTGACAGAGAAATTCTACTGTTAGCTTCAACTTTTGCTTTTACTGGTGACAAAAAAAAGTGCACAAATTCCTATTATGCTCTTAAAAATAGTAGTAGAATATATTGCATTCGCATTCCCCCCACAAAAAAATGGCAGACGAGGCTTTGTTTCTATTCCTGGGCTTATACAGTTGTTGTAGATGATGAGATGAGCAGTCAAATTTTGAACCTATTCTTCTCCCTGATGAAAATGATAACATCGAAGCAATGAGACGCATACTATGTAAAAAACACAGTCAAATTTTGGTCAAAGTTGTAAATGAATAAGAAATTCCAATTTTTTCAATTTGTATCCTTACAAGAGACAAAGTTAAGTGCACCATTGTAATTGTGTAAAAAACAAAAATTAAAAATGTGTAGATACAATAATCAGAGCGGCATATAAGAAAAGAAAGTTTTTCTAAAAACTTGCCAGTTAAAAAAAAAGAAATCCCAGCATTGGACCTTTCTGCTTCAAAACGTTAGGGATATGTAAGGAGGGGGAGGCAAATGTTACGTAAAGATATTAAAATATACAATACAAATACTGACATCCAAAAAAATAATATAAATGGTCTACTAAACCTAAATTATATCTTAATTATTTCCACCAATGAATTCCACGTAAAAAGCGAAGCGAACATTTTTTGACAAAGACATACGAATAAAAATTTGAATAAAACAGGATAATATGGATTCGCTTTAATTTTTACTGCCTTACTAACGATTGTTAGCAGAAATATATATCGCCACTACTTTATAAACAACGTAAAGAAAATCCAGAAAACATTCTAGCCACCCACACTGTCACCCTTTTCTCCTTCAAACGATGAGTGTACAGACGAGCAGAGTATTCTTTTTGTTCTCGTACTTGTGTGTCCTGTTTGTTGAGCAGGTTGCTGTTTGCGTTGGAATCAAATTTAAATTGTGTCTCGAGTTTCATTTTGCTGGAAGGCTCAGTTGTAATTTTTGGTGATGCTGACAGAAAATATTAGGCAAAATCTTTACAACCTTTCCATTTTAAAGATGTACACTTGCTGAAGAAAGATTGCTTCTTGTTAAACTAAATGATATATAAAGACAGCACCCATCTATTATATGGATCCTTTTTGTTCCTATATATTTCCTTTGTCTATAATAGCAAATAAATAACTGAGCAGAATTGAGACATGAGGAAGTGCTGTTACTCCGCCGGCATCACCTTTCACCTATCATCTATACCTTATACAGAATACATTTTAATGTAAATTTATATAAAAAAATTGTAGCTTATTCTCGAACAATTTGTAAGAAAGCATTTTCTTAAAGAATCAAAAACTTTGCACATTACAACGAGGTGCTTACAAAACTCATTATTTATTGTGATTCCATCTGTATGTAAGTCCATTTACGTAGCTGTTAGAGTCTATAATAAACATATACATAAATAAATACAAAATACATTTACATTACATACAACGTGAAAGGAAATTGATACAACTTCGTGTTCGTCTATGAATCTTGATGAGTGAATTATATTCATGCTATATAAAAATACGTGGTGATGGAGCAAGAAGCTATTTAACAAGGGAGTTTACAAGGGGGAAAATAAGAAGAGAAACTACAAGATGTTTTTACGTTTGTTTGTTATTATAATTATAATTGTAATACGTTAGTTACTGATTAACTTACGATTTAAATTACTACCTGTCTTGGACAGAGTGTCCGCCCAATCAAACCAATTTTTATGCTGCTGATGATGCTGAAAACTATTGTAATTTCTCGATCATTATTGTGTTGCTATTTATACTACATCTAAACATATTCTAATGACTCTATATACACGTACTACTACTACTACATACATTACATACAACATACAAACTATATGAATGGAAATATATATCTAATTATACAATTCTACTTGTACTTACATTGTCATATGAGCATCTTATATACAATTAGATAGCCTAGTAAAACAAATTGCATTATTATGATGGTTTTAGGCTAAGTTTACTGAATCGATTATTATTACCATTATTACACATGCAATATTTTGTGCGAAACAACAACGAATAATAATAAAAATAATAAATGCATGGTACACTGTAATCAAATAATTTTTTACATATTTTTACTACTTCAAGCTCATCTTAATGACATTCACACATACAATCAAGTTTGTGTATGACCATTAGCCAATGGATTGTTTAGAGATCTTCTTTGGAATCAATTCGGAGCAGCCTAGGACGTTCAACAAGGAGAAACGGGATGGTTTAATTTTTCTTTTCATAACTCCTCATTGACTGCATATTACATGATGAATACGCGAAAAATGTGGATCTGGTCAGCATGGATATGAGCATAATTGAGTTGAGTGTATGCAATGAATAATGGTTGTCAAACGTGAGTCAGATGGGGGTTCGCCTGCTTTATAATTTTGATGGGCATATTATTTAAATTCAAGTATGACAACATTGCTGAAGGGCCCATTATCTGTCACTGTGAACTCTTTTTCTTCATTCATGCTACTCGCAAATTGATATGAACATTGATATGAAGTATTTGGCAAACTACCCTTGTTTCTCGAAACATGAAGAGATAAATAAATGTTAAATCGTATATTAAACTTGCGGTCACCGTTTTATTAAAATTATCTTAATAACAGGCATGTTTTACATTAATTTTGGAGTTAAATAAATTCCTGGAACAACATGATTTTTTTTTGAATATTTTGAGGCACAACCAGTTAACAACTAGTTTTACTTGTGTTGAACACACGAGCGAGCTATATTGCTTCATCAGTACAGAAGTAGTTAATTTACAGAAGATTACATAAGTCATTTGTTAAGTCATCAGAGTCAATAATGCAGTGTAAATATCAATTTTATTATGTGCATATCTGAAGCATTCTTTTATGGTTTAAATAGTGACATTCTGACAATACATATTCTTGGCGAAATATTTATGGCAAATCTTCCATTTTTAATAAAAATATTGGACATCAAGTTTTAGTACTGATACCAGGGTTGTTTGCGAACCCATCTCATTCTAACACCGGCATCCGTTCTGATTTTAATAGATGCAGCCTCCGCTGCACGAACAGTTTCCTTAACAGACTGCATCAGATTTTGTGCGTTTCCAACCAGCATCTCAGTAGCTTCACGATCTTCTTCGGTACCTATAGCGTAAAAATAAATATTCTCATGTAATTATGTTTCTCTTTTGCAGTAGATACTACTACTAATAATTTTAAAAAATATAACTACTACTACGACTAATAGAGCTTGTTTGTATATACGGAACAGGAAATTGGCAGTTAATATTTGGCAAACCATGCAAACTCTGTCGGGGTCCTATATGTCAACATCACAAGATCACAACAATAAATGGGAGCGGAAGGATTTCGGATTTCCGAAAGAAAATCACTTGAAGGATACATTTAAAAAATACTAATCTTTTTGGTTAATGGGGAATTTTTAATGAATAAAAAACATTGAAAGTCAGGCTTTGTAATCTTTAAAAATAATTACCGATCGTTAAGTAGTATCTTAAAATTACAGTGATCTTGTAATATAGGACAAACCCGAATTGTAATTGATGGCAAGTACTACATTAAAAACCTATATAAAAGCAGGAAGCAGACGCAAAACTACTTTATTTGTACTATGACTAATTGGCAACAATAAGCATTATTGTATCTTGCAAAATTTAATAAGACATACATAATATAAATACTAACTAACACTCGAGGGTCTTACTGTTTACATGAGAATTACACATGGAGACGGCTCTATAAATCCCCCAGTAACACCTTCGAGTTTACCTACGAATATGAAAAGTATCATCCTTTCAAAACTAACTCACTTCGTCCAATCCGTTTAGCTGAACAAAGTTGTGATGCCAAAAATTAACGTGACACGACATATCACAGCCAACACAAGTTTTTACCGATTTAACAGGCAGCATGAATAAAGAAACAACGGAAAAATTGCGACAAAATTCATACCACATTATTAGTTAGTAAGAATTCAAAAACTTGGTGTCATGTACTGAATAACTGAGTGAAAGCAGAGATTTTTAAGTAGAGAGATAAATCATAATGCTTGATTTGAGTTTGATATGAATGCATTGTGTTGTGTTGCGTGTATATTACAATGATGTTAAATTAATTGTTCAAGAATATTTGCTGTAAATTTGTTTAAATGCCATGTCAAATATATATGGTTGCACTAATATTGGAATGTTGAATCAAGACACTTTTTCAAGAAAGTTCTCATTCAAACAAACAAATATTAGCTATATACATATATATCATGGCGTAAGAATGTAAAAAGTGAAAGTACATAACATCATGGTGGAGTGGGTAGTGTAAAATCATGCGCAAGTACAAAATCTTTGCGTAAACAGTGTAATACCAATAAAATACATTATTATCATGCGAACTGATTGCGATCTCTATAGTCTCATCTACTGCTTCGTCGCACCTGAGACAAAGAAAGGCTTTTAAACAGTACAAGTACGATCACACGCTAAATATATATTATGTAAAACCGAAGAATAACTAACAATATGTACTGGCGGAAGAGAGAAGAAAGTACGTAAGTGAGAGATTAATACAGTATGCACAATCAAGATATATATTTCATGCTTCTTTTAACTCAACCATAGGCTTTCAGCCGTAAAACAACGTACTAAAGTTTTCAGATCACAGGTCAAAGATCAAACTAGTTAAGACAATAAAACTAAAACGTTGTATTCTAGTAAAATAAGAAAGTTGACAGAAGACAAAAACTATTGTCATTGCTTGAAAATATTTACCCCCTAATACTTCAGCGTCAATTCGCCTCGGGATTACATCTGTCAAAAATTTCAGACAACAAAATAGCACATTTATACACAGAAGATTAAGATTCTATTCAACACTTTTTAACATTAGATGGACACGGACTCCAGACTCTAAAAATACACATACATATTGTCAGAATGTGTGGGAGAAACGATTTGACTGCTATGCTGCAGTTTGTTCAAGTTTATTTTTGAAATGTTATTCAAAAATTCTGTTATGGTTTGTTGGTTGAAAAATAATAACTGACATTTGAATTCGAAGCCTGAGCTGCATCTATTTTGCCTTACGATAATATTGTGTACTTTTTCGATAAAAAAGGTTGAATCACAGTTTAAAACATTCATAAAAACGCCCGCTTGCCCCAAATTCCCACTGCAGCCCTTTACTACTCCAATGCCGTTATGTTGTACTTATTTTGCTCGCTCATAAAGTTTAGAGTAAAAGCTTATTCCCCTTAGTATATAATGTGTAATATGTCAGTTAAGGTTTGGCGAAATTAAAGACTCTTACCTTGTGCACCAAGCATTGTAGCCTTAACAGTGGATAGAATTTTCAATTGGGTGCCAATCGTAGGTATTCTTTCGCAGACTTGAAGAAGATTCTGATAATACAAAAAGGGAGTACACATTACAAACTGCTTGACATGGGTCAACTTAAGTAGACTAGTCGTAATTTGGCAAAGTAAGTCATACCGTTCTCATTCTCTTGTCGGTACAATCTCTCGCAAGTTCTTTGGCAAGTCGCGTGACTTCTTCGGAAGCTTCTGCAATTTCTTTGGCACACGCTATCAAGTCCTTCTTGGTCCCACCTTCGCCTCTGACTAGCTGACTCAGTCGAGCCATCAACAGAGCCATTCGTTTGGCTGCAGCAACAATTTCATTGTCTTTGCTCGACCACTGTCGAACTTCTTGGTGAAGACCATGAGCAGCCATCTACAACAATAACTGTTTCAGCCGACTTGTTGTATGAAATAAATTATTTAAAACTGAAAGGTAATCTTACCATGATTGGCTGATTAGGCTGTGGAGCTTGCATGAACATGTCATCCTCATCATCCGTTTCTGGCGGTGGAGGTGGTCGGGGAGGAGCAATTTCACCACCACTTGGTGGAGGTGGTCGTTGTGGAGCTTGCTCTGTGTTTCAATAAGAATGCAAATTATTTATTTCAACGTTTAAAGTGGAATAAAATAAAAGTATTAAACACCAACTACGAGCTAACCTGACGAAGAAAGGTAAAGCCTGCTCATATCTGGTGGAGGAGGTATTTCTGGGGCTCTATGAGACGGAGAAACTGTGACAGCTTTTCTTATTCCAGAAACGGCAGACAAAAGCTGAAAATGTAAGTAAGTAAGGGTATGCTTGTACTACTACAGTTTGGTTTTGCACACGTTTTATCATATGCCGACATTAAAAATGAAGCCTTACGTCTTCATTCCTTTGACGCCACTTTGACGCAGCCGAAGGATCATTAATGTTGATAGCAACATCTTTGGCAGCGTGAACCATTGGAGGGACGGCTACAAATGCAAGAGAAAATCGGTCACTAACGGTAAATGGAGCACTAGGTTGATATATATAACAATTAAATTGAAGTACTGACTTTGTTGAAGATTATCTGCGGCATAGGACACATCGCGGACAAACTGTGGATCTTCCGAGTTGTCAGCCTCCTGTCTGGCCACCATGAGAACTCTGTTTGCCAGTCTTGCAACAGAGCTCGTATTGTCAACCATTTTGGGTGGCTGCTGAGCTCGAATAGCATCCTCACACAGTACGGTATGCTTCTTGATGGCATCCTCCGACTGTTGCATAAATTGACCGGAGTCAATGGCTTCGTCGCAAAGATTTCTAACCCTTCCAATACTGTCAGAATACTGTGCTCTCAAATTCTCAAAATGTTCGTTGGCCGCCTGATTGTCAGGATATGCCATTCGAATTCTACCAGCATTAATTAGCTGTGGTGTCAAACTTTCCACCTGTGCAGCACCAGCCAGCAGACTTTCTGCCAACTTTTTGTTATCTCCACATCCTCCTGCAGCTACCATCCTTGCGGTTTTAGCAGTCCTGCCAGAAAACGTTTGTAGAGCTGAAGCTTTGTTCAGAAAGTTTTGTTCTCTTCCGTGAACACCTTCTTGAACATGTACAGCATCAGTGAATTGCTTTAGGGGACTGACAGTGTCCACAAAATCCTCTACCACTCGGTTGACCACTGCATATTGAATCCTATTTTTTAAATCTCCCAATTTATGAACAAGCTGTCCAGCAATGGCTTGTGCTGTTGCAGAATTTCCATCCCCTCTTCTGCATAAATCTCCAAGTTGATGCAGGAGTGAGTCTACCTCATCGCTCAAGTTTAATAGTTCTGCTTTGTGAATACCGGGAAGTCCATCAGCCACTTTACGCGCTTCGTCTACAATCAGAGAAATAGCTCGTTGTCCAAGACCACGGTCATCTGCACCGGGATTAGCAAGCCATCGACGTGCTTGTTCCAAGCGTCCAGTAACAGTGTGAGCTGGTTGGAGAATTCCAGAGCGCTCAGCGTTCGTTACGGCTCGAAGAACAACTCCATCCAACTCGGCCAATTTTTGTTCTATGCCACGTGCCAAACTTTCTGCTTGTGGAGAGTCTCCCTGACCAGCTTGACGGAGCTCACAAAGCCCATCTGTCATGGAGTATATATCTCCACACATTTTGCGAATGGGCTCGCGATCTTGAGGAAGACAGTGATCTGAAATCTTAATTGCTTCGTCAAGAATTCCCCGCACTGATTTTTCACCGACACCACCCCTCAAAGCCCGTGGATCCTATTTAATTAAAATGCAATTTTTTGACTGGCTCTCAAATATTGAGATGGTAAATTGAAACGATTATTGTGCATACTCGTAGCCAATCCCTCGCGGCCTGCATTTTGCTGTCAATTATTGCAAGCGCTCTTTTAAGGCCAGTCATGGTATCTGCATCCCATTCTTCCTCATCGTACGTTGTTAACTGGAGGACCCGAATAATTTCGTTAATCTCATCAGTCATCCTTTGTGCTAAGTAGTCTCGATTTACCCCAGCTTCATCGCTACCCTTGCCACCTATTGTTTTGTGATTTTAACATTATACTTTTTTCCAGATAATTGGGTACATGAAAAATGCATTTGAGGGATAGATAGATCTACCTTGTGAATGAATTTGAATGTAAATCTTCATGCTACAAATTAGAATAGGGGTAAGCGTTTTCACTTCCTCAAGGCATCTAATGAGAATGTCGCGATGAACTTGATGTGTCAGCTCCTTCTGGCGACTGTCTACCTCTCGAGACACTTTGCTCAGACAAGGACTTAAATCTTTAACGAAACGGACCAAGTCTTCCAAAGTGTCAACTACTTCTGCGACAGCCAAGTAATCCAGAACCCGTTTGCATTCCCTGATAATTTTTCTTACTTCGGACTCATCAAAGCATAGTAGGAGTGCAGAAGTTCCCTGTAAAATCCCTCTCGAGCCTTCAATTAACTTTTTCCTTGCGGGTTGAGAGAATGGATCCAACTTTAGCATGGCTGAAGCCTCCTCCAAATGTTTCGATGCCATTTCAACTCTTTGGAGGGCTGCAGGCATGTCTTGGCGTAAAATGGCATCATCCGAACTTTGAATTGTTTCGCGACCAACTTTAACCAAATTTGCTACAGCTCGGCTCACTCCAAACACAGGTTTCTCCAAGTCTGGCATAGCATTTCCATCTTCTGCTTCTTCATGGAGAATGACGAGTCGGGAGACCTGAATAAAATATCATTAGCATTATTAGCTTCAGCTCTAGTAAAACCATCGAATCGAGAGCTTATTAATTTCATGTTAACCTACATCTTTCACATTGAGTGAAAAGATTCATACATAAACTGACTGCTGGAATCCCTAAACATTAGTAGTCCTACTTTTGCCGTTCTAATATATGCACAAGATTTTCAGAGGTTCGAATAACCTCTTATAGATATTTACATATAGGTTAAACATTATACACACACACGCACGCATGCAAGCATTCGCTTCACGCATTCAATTGGTTGTTGTGGTCGTTCTTTTCATGTTAAAAATAGCTCTTTAGAAATCCCATCTCTTTTGACGTTATATAACATCTCTTTTTTTACATTTTCAGTCTCTTTGCTAAAACCTTAACACTCTATCCACGATCCAGAACGAGTCCTAGTTTGTTGCAAAGCTCTGTGTGTAGCGGAAAGTATAGCATTATTATGCACTAGGAAGCTTTGCAATCATTGTAAACACGACCTAAATGTCAGTTCAGTCAAGTATATCCTTTTACTTTCACGGAACCGCAATATAATGCGTTTTTCATAGGCATGCATAGAGTTGGTGTTTTAGAGACATGTCCCTATGAAAGTCGATTAGTCATCATCATCATCATGTTTCCATATTTCAGGGAATTTAATTTCAACAAAAGAAAGATTCGCACTGTAGAAAAGGGCCAAAGTAAACTGGCTAATAATTCCAAATATTCAGAAAATTGGTTGAAATATGTTATACTATGTAAAGACTCGTTTTTAAGTAAACCCTAATGAAAAAGATTTAAATGGAAAGGTGAACAGCTATGTAGCTGCTTAGACACATACATCCATGTATGATTCGGGGTTAATTATTTTTGGGAAATTTATGAATTTAGCATTCGTACTAGTTTCATTTACAGGCTGTACCAATTTGGTACAACATGATATGTACAGCATTTTCATTATCCCAATGTTGCTAACAAAATACTATAAAAATAGCATTTTAGATGTTCGTGACGGTTGATTGTGTTTATGCTGGCACAGCTAGAAATCGTGTACATCATCTATGTAGGTACATGAGAGAGCCAAGAATAGCCACCCACACAATCCTTCACGTTGTATTGATGATCCACAAATCTTTTGACGAGGACAGCAGTAGCAAAGTCAAAAAGCATAAAAGTAGCTGTAGACCTTCGTGCCACCTAAATGGCTATAAGACTAAATGCATAGGTTTAAACAGTATGGATTTATATTGCCTATTAACGAAGCAACATTCGGCATTATGCTAAATAATTAAATGGGGACTCGCCAACGGCCCTTCCTTTTCTTCAGAAAATGAAAATCTCATTTGTCTAATTTAAAAAATTCTGCACGTCTTTAGCTGTTGAAAGCAGAATAATCTGATTCTCCATGATACCTGCTAATCGTTACTGTGAGCCTTTGATCACTTAAGAAGTGGTAAGTGAAATGTTTTTCTTTTGGAAAACAACCTGCGAGAAAGAAATATTTATATGGCATGTGCTACACTTAACATCAATGATGTTTTAATAGATTTTTACTCGCCGATAGGAAGACTAATAATTGCTTTAATATGCAACAGACGGATACCATATATTTAACATAATGTATAGGTTAAAATGATTTATTTCAAAGTAATTTTTATATATCTTACCTGTTGAGCAACAGGCTCCAGAATACTCTCAATGGTTTTTGTATGAAACACAGGCATTTTGCTGGTGTAAATTTAATTACTGTATCATATGAACTTGTGAATAACAACTGTATCTGACACACTTGTTAACAAAAATTGTCTGTTAGAAAACTGAAGGTTTTTAGAAAAATTAATGCTATTTCGTTTCTAGATTGAACACATGCACATTGTATTAATGATTTAGACAGTCTTCATTTCATCATTGATTGCGTATGAAAAACAATGCAATGTCAACTGGTCCTATTATGTTGCTCGTGTAAGCTTTCGTCCATATTTGGAGAAAACAGGAAGCTGATTTTTCACATCTGAAATTTACAACGGAAATATGTACGGAGCACGTGTATTAAGATACAGATAGGAAGCTCTACCTGAAATATTTATAGTTTTATGTAGATAAGTAATTGAGAAACACAGAGCTTTGGAAGTTCGAAATGCTTGTGTACTCACGTTATAAGCACCATTTGAATACTGAAATGAATGGGTACGAAAGAGATGTAAATGTATGCGATAATGGCATAAAAGTGACTGCTGCTGCTGATGATCTCAATCAGGATATGAGTAAGTGACAATGCTCTTACTCAGCACCTATGTTAATATTATAAGTCTTTTTCTCAGATTCCCACACCCACACTCACGTAAGCACATGTAAGCATCGACGGATCACGGTTTTTTGCTTCAGTAAATTGTGTACTTTAACTAACATTCTGTACAAATCTGGAATTTAGAGTACAAATGTATGCTAGGATACTGTGTATATATAATATATACTGCCCAGCAGGCAGATACTGAATCAGTCAGTCACACATACACAAACTCCACATCCAGCAAAGATTCTTAGGGTTATAGAAAACAAGCAACAGCAGCAGTGGAATCATAGGGAATTCGTTTGGCATTCCTTTTTGCCAAAGCCAGTTCATGTTAGTACGGCAAAGAAAGAGGAAACTAAAACCAAGTACAATCACAAACCCAACATCCAACAATCCTATTTAATATATAAGCATGTACATTACAGTCATATAAACGAGCATATATAGTGGCATCATATTCAATAGTATATATGTCCTCTTGTTCTCCTTTTCCCTGAGCTAAGCATATACTAGGCATCTGGCCATAAAAAAAGTTGGAGCTTGGAGTGGAGCACGGCACAACATACAGATGAATGACTTGAAGTTGACTTTGAGAGCTTGGTTAGACTGAAGCTTGTTGGTTTATAGTTTCTGTTACAAAGTGAAGGGCATGATAGCTGGGAGAAGGGAATGCATAATATATGTTCTTGTGCTGATGATGTAATATGCATAATACATGTTTGTGTAAGTTACACTGTTACTTACACCATTTGTGGCTAGAAATTCTTTCCATTTTAGTCCATGTTATAATATAAAGAGCACCTAAATCATCAAAAATTGTAAATAAATATGGTACGTTATGCATTTACAAACATGCTTGCCTTCGTCATTGTTCTTCAACGGCTATCATATAACCAATGCTTGACGACGATTCTAGGGAAAATGTTCTGAAGAATTCGCAAACCAAGATGAAAAATTAATACGTGGATGCAATTTGTAGCGGTCACCTCATGCCTCAAGTCAAGTTAGAGCATTTTGCTATTATATGATACCACATTTTCTATCAAACTTTCGTCCAGCTTGATATATACGCTTTCTTAAGAGGACTTTGACATGAGATGACAAGTTGAAAAACTCGAATGGTCATTTCATCATTTCATTAGTTTAAGAAAGAAAACAGAGCAAATTGTAAATGTTTCATGATGAAGTGTTCGTTGCTTGCTTGTCGCTTTATTTCATTTTCTTTTGTACTTGATCATGGCAAAGCACTATATTTTCATCAAACGTAATGAACAATATTACATTGTCAATGAAGTAAATACATTACACAAAACATTGAATTAATACATTTTACTAGTAACAACGGGTTAAGTTAAGTATTAACAATAATTCACAGAGAGCAATACACAAGAATACATTTATATATACCACACTACATCTACTACTCTAAAGCAGAAGTCAAGGATTATGTGGCAGTTATGATTTGAAATATGCTGTTAGCTATAGTGGTTATAAATTAAAAATATAAAAATTCCTAAACTGACGACAAAATGCGATCCTCACATCATTTTAGTTCTACGTTGGCTGTCCTCTATATTAATTTTCCTAGATGTTGGGAAGTGGTCACACACTGATCTCTTGATCAACTTTCATAAGGAATGTAAGCATTCTCAACATAATATTAGACATCAGTCAAATCGGAATGCATATTGCCAAATAGGAAAAATCTATAGTAGCTAACATTTACTGGACTATAATATCATCATTTTTTGTTTGCATGCATTCCTAATCCTAACGGTACAGCTTCTATTGATTGTTCATTTCGTTTTACTCACTCAAGCGGTTCGTATTCTCACTTTGATTGTTTCTTTATCTATTCTCTAACAGGCCTACACTTCTCAAAATACAAACTTACACAATAGTCAACTTGTTTCATCAATTCTACACCATCAATTCATTCTCAATGCTAGTAAATAATTCATCTATCAAAAACTAGTATGAACGGTCGTATTTTTTATGTCCATGCGCTGTATTTTCTCACTTTTGGAACAATTAATTCTTTTTTGTTATCACAAGACGACTAGCATTCCAGTATCGCAGTCATTATAGCTAACCAAAATCATGTTCAAGTCATGTATGATTGATTATACTTGTTGCATGTATACAATGAGTCTTTTAACTACCTTTTTACTCTTATCAAAAGCGTGTTTCTCATTGTGAAAGAAACCTTGTTGTGCCTACTTAATGGTTTCAAAATTCTCAGTCTAATATCTTTGGGTAACGACAGAGCGAACTATATATGCATGCGAAAAATGTTCCATTGATTACGTACTTTGAAAGATCTATTCAGGAGGGATGGATGGCAAAACCATAATTAAAATTTACGTATTACGATGTGCAGTGGTGGTGACAGGGACAACCTAATTTGCAATAATTCTTTACAACATAAACATAGAATTGGGTTGGTTTTTAAACGTACGCTTGAATGCTTTCAGTTTCAGTCGCTCATTGAAGACCTACTCAACTTTAAGTAAATTTTAAATGAATAATGGCAATAATAATGTTTATAACATTTGACTTTCACCAAAATAAACCATTAGATCAATCCTTGATTGCAATTAGCTTGTTTGCAATATCAAATGAGTTGCCGTCGGGTCTGACGGAAAATACGTGCCCAGACGTGGTTTCGCATCTTAAGAAGCCAAACTCGTCAATATTGACAATACGACATTCAGCAAAGTTGCCTTCAGACACTTCAACATTTACCAAATTTTCCTCCGCATTACCATCTACTGACCCATGAATCCAGTTCTGAGTATACAGGTTTAAAATTTTGTCGACAGAACTGTTTTCCATCATGTCCAGCAAATTTTCAAATTCTGAAAGTGTTCTGGCAATCACTTTTTCTATAGAAAGTGGCTTGTCTTTCTTTCCTTTTAATTGCGAGCTTTTTGCTGAACCAGGGTTGGAAGCTGCTCCCCCAGCTTTCTCCTGAAGTGCAGAATTTATGGACATTGTTGGATATGCATTCGACACGTTAATACCTATTCCAATGTTGACTGTTATTTTCCTTTCTTGAAACTGAGATTCTACAAGAATTCCCCCGACTTTAGTATCATTGAGGTAAATGTCATTAGGCCATTTTACACGAAGTCCTAGCTCCTGCAATAATAGTTTATAATAGGTATTCATTATGAAAAGTGAATCATGGAGTAAATTAACAAAAATGTGAGACAAAGATCTAAAGCTTTTTCCTACCGTGTGATTAGGAATAGATAAAATGACTGCAAGTCCAGCAATGTGTTGTACCAATGAAATTCGTCGTCCCATTGCAGAATCCATGTCAAATGAAAGCTGAATGGAAAAGCAGGCACATCCTTCGGGACTCAACCAAACATTCTTTCCTCGGCCTTTAGATGAAAGTAAATAGTAAATCATGCTAACAATGAGTGGCAATATGAACAAAGTGCAATAGCTTACCCCTCCCGGAAGTTTGTCTACCAGCAATGGCAACTAGTCCATGTCTTAAAAAGTGGCCACTAATTACGTTCATCGTCGACGTTATCACATCTGTGTAGATGACTAAACGACCCAGCTCTTTGGTTGTTAAGTTCTGTTTATGTTTGTGTAAGTGTAAGCATTGCATTAGTTTTCCTGAATTAATTGATTGATTTTTGTAATCATTTCCAATACCTCATAATATTCTACAGTGGAAAAATTTTGAGGGCATTCCAGTATCCTGATTGGAAAGCGAAGGTGACTTGGCAAGGAGCCTTTTTCTCCGCGTGGAATGAACTCAACCGTCAATTCGGCTTGTTGGACTGTAGATGGATTAGATGTAAGAAAATCTACGACTTTCTGTAAACATAATATCGAATCATAGCGTAATTTAGGAATTACTACATGTAAAAAACGTTTGATGAGATTATTCAAGGTATACATCAGTCAGGCTTACCAAGTGGTCACCTAATAAAAATCCTAGTGTATACTCTGGTGCTTTGATTTGAGTGCAGTCCATTCCCAAATTCTGACTAAGAAGCATGGAGAGAAGCGCTAGAGAGTCGTCCTCCTCAACACACTTTTCAAAATGAATTTGTGACAAGATTGCTTTTCCACCTAGGGCTCCTCCGTCAAGCTGTACAATACAGGTTTCATTTGTGTCCTTCACTTTTCCATACATTGAGACAGTCATTGGTCGGGAGTAGCCTTCAGAATCACTCGTTTCTAAAACACGCTGAAAACTAGGAGGAGGTTGATTATCTCCCGTAGCCCCCCACAAACGATTGGAAATTACGAGTGGGTGTGTAATTTTGTGTGATGGGCCGTATTGTATAATTTTTCTTAACGGTTCGTTTTCTGAAGACGAAGTTTCTGGACCAAATGGAGAGTTTTCACAGCACCAAGAGAGTAATTTTCCACCGTCCCCAAGATATTGAAGAAGGAGGGAGACACCTGCCTTGTCAGGTATTTTTCCAGCCACAACAAGCAACGCAGTTTGTTCGGACCAGCCACCAACTTTCAATTGGTCCCATCGGATATCATAAATTGCATAGCGGTCATTGGCTAACATGGCTTTTAGTACGACACCGATTTCTGCCCGTCTTGCTTCATTTTCACATAGAATAAGGATGTTTGGTGGCTTTCCAATGCGTTTTGGACTCTTTTTCACCATTTTCAGAGGAGAAGCTGAATTTGAAGACATTCCTCCAGAAACTAAAGATTTATCAGTGTTTGTCATAGGACTAAGTAGACGGTTCGGAGTTTCCCCGCCACCAGAGGATGGAGTTCTTGACCCTTTTGTTAGCGAGTCAGCAGATTTCGCTGGTATAAACGTAGTTTTCAAGTGAGATGGTGGCTGTGGCTTACCTTCTGAAGCTGTATTTCTTCTAGGCGAAGGTTCTAAATCGTCTTCATCAAGAGATAGACTTTTAGCACAGAGGAGAAGGGAAGCTAAACTTCCTGACTTGTTCGGAAGGCTTCCTAAGCTACCAGGGCAGAAACTACGACGTCTAGGAGCTTGATGAACAGGAGTTTTCTATTAAAAGACATTTTTAAAGATGTTTTAATATAAGTCAATAATATATGCACTACTTATCGTGCTATTATGAATCCCATTTTTATGCAATTTCAAGGTACCTCTGTGAAATTGATATTGGCGACAGATCGTTTGCGAGGTGATCTCTCATACCAATTAGGCAACTTGGTGACAGATAAATCAAGTTCCGAGTCCTCCAGAGCTTCTTCATCAATGGTGGTTATGTCATGTTTTGAAATATCTTGGAGGTCTGACACGAAGGTCTTGGGGGTTCCACTAGCACTAGCTGATGTTGAGGCACAGGTGCTGTCACTGTTGCAATGTCTTGATTCATACAGGCCAGCCGACAGCCGTCTCAAATCAGCAGGAGTCAGTGAAGTTTTATCGGCTAACTCTCCTCTTGAAATTAGCGTGCCGATTGTTCCTTCAATACCAATTGCTGGAAATGTTTAGCGTTATAGCGTTAGTTTACACTTTCATTTACGCACAGTTGAACTTTTTTGAGAGGCTTACTTGTCAATCGATAGACTCGCCACCCTCCTTCAAGGACTATTTGACCCAAACGGAAAATGTGCATCAACTCAATGAGCTGACTCAAATCAGAGAGTAAAATAAGAGCAAGGTCAGCAGCTCCACATTTCCAAGCCACGATTCTTCCAAATTGCGCAAACTGCAGACAAACATTTCAAATAATCATTGCAATAGCTTTATATGCAATTAATTGGTTAATGTTATAAACAATTTACAGCAGCGCTCTACCAGGTATGTTTTTGCAAAAGGCACTTTTTACAATAACACTATTTCACGTTCATGCTATGTAAATGCCTATCTATCTAGTGTGCTTGTGCTTCACATGTGCTAGCTGAAGTTGCAATCAAATCAAACAACTGCAACTGACTGACATCTGAATCTGGTTGCATATTGCCTTCTTTTTACATGTGTTCCTTTAGCATAAAAGCAGGATCACAATTTAGCATATAAGCGTCGGCTTTGTCTACTGCCAAAGCGTCTGGTCAGTTTGTGAACAAAAAGATGAGTGCATTTTGGCTGAAATTGTCGCTTGGTTTACAGTTTAGAGTAAATAAGTAATTCGGGGCATGCTAATGCTAAGGTTTATAATTGCAGCATGCAGGAAATTTCGGGTATAAACCTAATTACAGTAAAGAGTCTAAAGTAAACTGTGTTGCATCCTTCCATGCAACCAATATCTAATAATTTTCGTAGGGTAAGATTTATTTTATTTAGATTTCAATATTCCAATGTCATTTTTATACTCTCACCAACCTTTCTGTAGTAAACTCGTTGAGTTTGGCCAGGCTCCGCCTCAAACAATATGTAAAATTTCCTTACATCTACTTGGTTGCTTACTGCCGCATCAGAGTCTACGAACGCCGTCCATTCATGAAGTTCAACAGTTTGCTAAAAAATACAAGGTAGTATAAAATAGTAGTATATTTTACAATCCTTTTGTCAGTGAATACTCATACTGGAATGGATACTCTGCGAATGAAAACAACTGACCTGTGGCATAAGAACAATTGCCCTAGCACGATCTTCCTCCCACAATAGTCTTCGAAGACGTACGTTACAGTGGTTATAGCAAAGGTCAGATATTTGTCGAATACTTCCGCTGCCACTTCGACTACTTGACCTGCTTAGCACTGCTAAATGAATTTCGCCATCATATTGACTACTGCTCATACTATTATGCTCTCTTCTCGGCGTTGACAGATTGCTTCCACCTGAAACATTACTATTGCTTCGACTCAAATTCCTGCTTGGACTAGCGCTTTCACCAGCAATACTCGAACCAAAACTTTCACTTATATTTGCTGAACTTAGACCGTAGCCTGAAGAAGATTGTGATAACATTGACTGTTCTAACAGAGTATCCAAAGTTGGCGATACACCTTTCCGTGGTGAAGCTAAGAGGACGCGGTCCCTTATAAAAACAACTGAGCCTCGCTCTTTCACCAGACATTCTTGAATCCAATTAACTATCTCAGTTCTCTGCCGTGATTGCATCCACGTCAACACGGAATAACAAAGTGTGATCAGCATTTTCCGTCAAGTTATTTGCTAACGTCAATCAATTAAAATTTTCTGAGTAAAAAATGTTAAAAACCTTTTCCTTGCTTTTTACTTGTGTTTGCTTTCACCAAACCGAAATAATTTTTTGTCAAACAAAAGAGTCTAAAAAAATGAATTTAAGCTTGGTGGCGATACATAAACCACATAATATATCAATTTATTATATGGAACAACGACTAAAATAATGACTTTTAAATTTGATTATAGTACTCATAATCTAATGATATATTGGTACTTGTCGGTTAAACCGTTACCAATTAAATGAAATGGAAGCCCTAATCTAAATTAGATGTTTCTAAATAAAGCAAACAAACTAATTTTTAAATGTCTTCAAATAAGACGATAAAACAACAATAACAAAATTGTACGTTGAACACGAGGAAAAGACTCTTTCATTGCATAGAAAATGGAAACTTTTGACTGTTACAGTGTGCAGCGAAATGGTTATATTATTAGGATAGTCATTTCATGCTTACTTACATGCATATTCGTTTTCACTTCCGAAAATGAGTCGGAGAAAGCATTTGCGCTCGACAGCGATGAGCAACATCAAAAGAAAGGCATGCCAGGTGACTTTCTCTTTTGTACATTCTGCAATTGCTGCACTGTGGCACAAAGTCTGGGTTTATTCATGAAATAGGAAAGTTTAGTGTGAGGTCTTTGGCTCTTGTCTTATTTCACGATTTCGGTTACATGCTACATCGAGAGGGCATAACATAACACATAACCTTTTAAGGTGTAGTAGATACCTTTTTGGTATTTCCAAGCTCATAATTATGCAACATGAGCTACACATATTGTTACTGGGAAATGTCGATTTGTAAAGACAAAATGTCACTTCCAACGTTCACTCACATGCCCATCGTTTCACGTAGACATATGGCATTTCTGTACTTATATAATCTATCAAAATCTTTCAGCTCTTTGGCATATGATATGCAAATCATTTTCCAAGACAGTCCATGTAAATGCTAGCAGATACTTATGTATGTTATTTAGGTAAATGGTAAAGGTGTTGTAAATATACCAGCGGTGGTATCGATGAATTAATCCACGCCAAACAACGGGAAAAGAAATTTGCACTCCAAAATCACTGTAGCCATTTGTACGAGTAAGTGCTAGGCATAAGTGAACGTTCTTTTCAAGTTTCAATACTCTGAGATTCCTAGAGTTTTATTAAATTGTGCCCAAGTATCAAAAAGTCCTTCACATCCTTTCACATCAATTGAATAATTGATGACATTTAGCCTATGACGATAGAAAAGCAAGCAAGTTACTCCAAAATAAAATTCACTCAAATCCCCATGCGGCGAAAAAGCTGGATACTAGATATCTATAATCTGATGTAGGAGATCTGATCTGACCCAAAAGATGAAAGCAAATTTGTAAATTCATATCATTCGAAAGACATCGTTGATTGTTGTCTTCCAGAAAAGAAAGCACGAGTAACACCGGTATCGGAAATGAGAGTTTCATATAATAAAGTGCACTCATATTCATTCATGCATAATATTTTATAACAAGCCAGTTGTCAATTTAATTTTCGTTCAACAATTTTGGATTATGTTTGTAAACAATTTGAATTCTCGAATGCTTTTTTCTGTTACTTTTGGAGTAATTGTATTTGCAGTTGCGGGTTAAATTCATAAATGTGAAGGTATGAGTTACTTGCATGTATTCACCGCAGCTGAAGCCTCATCCGAATACGTCATCTCCAACTTAACTCTGAATCCGTGTCTATGTTGTTGAATATGACCTAATACTACAACATACAGGTTTTACGAAGGACTTTGGGGCGATTTACTATTGAGGTTCATGATATAAATGACTATAGTATAACCGTACCGTGTTTACGAGATTCTGCTTGTCGACTCGATTCGGCTGTATAGAAGTTAGAGATGTGTTATGTACATGTTTTTGATATGAACATCTACTCTACTAGGAAAGCTAGATTCCCTGTATTTGCGAAGTAGGACATTATCATATCACTCAGTGTTGGACTTTACAAAATTTACCAGACACAGCATACTTACTATACTACGAAGACCGTGAGGAGGTCGACAGTCGACAAGTTCTGTATGTGCAACTATATTCCATTCCGATCCGATACTCGTGACTTTACTACACGTACTTACTGCATATGTATGCTACAATAGGGTACTGCGTGATGTTAAAACACAGAATCCGGGTCCTGCTAGACTAGTAGAGCTCAAAATCGTGTCAAAAAGAGCGAATCTGGTCAGTTATATGTCTGATTTGTGATTAAAACTTTCAGCTGGAGAAAGCTACAAAGTTACAACCTCATGATGCATTATCATTAATAGTTTCAATTATGATTACAGCAGAAGAATCCACATGAGTAGTAGGACCACAAGTAAGCTTTAGTCAGTCCAATCAAGATATTATTAACCTTCAATGCAGATCACATAGATACATACATTCATCATGTTTTTTTAGTCATGGAGAAGACAGACGACATTTTCCACTTAAAGTTGCTTGCGTTCATCTACCTTTTTCAGTGTCTACTGTAATATTCCTTCCCATTCTGGAATATGGTATATGGTGCTGTTCATTTCTTCCATACGAAACCTAGCCATGCCAATAATGCAATGCTAACAAACTGGTCCTATTAACCTTCGCTGTGGATGTAAAATGTAGTTGTATTCATGTTATACCTAAAACTACACCATTCTATCTATATATGATGCATTCACCGTGCATACCGTAATACACTCTTCAGCCTCGTGTGGGTCCATCCACCCATATTCCATATCCCGATGAATGTGATTGTGATTATGCAAGCGCTTTATATAGAGGTGTAGAAAGTTTACTTGTCTTGTGCTTTCCATCCATCCTAGATTGAGATTACTATCCCATCCTACATTTGCAAATCATAGCTGCTCAGGGCTGGGGAAAAGAGAGAGAGATCAGAAAACCCTTTTTACCATTTTGACCATTCACGAAATCTATACGTCATACATATAGAAGAGCTCTGCTGTACTTATGTATAGAGGTTGAGTTTGAGTACTTTTAGGTTGGTTGGATGTGGATGTGATGTGCTTATGTATTTTATATACATTGAGCTTTATACTCGCTATGGTCAAACATTCATTTCATCCAATCTAACACATTACTCAACATTGCTTTTTTAAAACAAGAGCAACTATCCTAAATTGATAGATATTAACATAATATTATTATTTCTTCACTTCCCCTCTATCTACATGGCACAGGATCTCTAGCTCTGGGTGACGAGCTCTGACGGAGCAACTGTTTCTTGTCTCTTCGTTTAGAGTTATATTTCTAGGGCTCCTCAACCAATTCAACTAAAACGGAGGAAGGCGGATTAAACCATTTTCTTTGGATAACCAACCAGGTAACAAATCACAACATTTTAAGCAGTATTGTCAATGTTTTTTTTAAATCAGGAGCTCGAAGAAGTAGAAATAAAAAGAGGAAACGGACTGAAGCTGTATATAGGTGTAGTTTCGTAAACAGATGATTGTCGGTCATCTCTCATCAAATGTACAAAAGTGAAAAAGTACACAAGTAAAGTTTTTTGGAGTTCAGAAAAATAATGTTTACATTTAGTTTAAAAGTATAAACATGGTCCGATTGTAATTGTTGAAACGTAGTTTGAGTGTATGTCTGAATGTCTCTGAAGAAAGGAAGTTGTGCAAAAGAATAAAAAGTAGTGTTGTCTTTTGGTGAGTGGGTTGGGTAGTGGGAACGACAATTAGTTTAAAGTTAATATTGACAGGCAGTTTAATTAAAGTCAATTTGGCAGGTGGTGCTTCAAAGTTCAAATGGATAATAATTTTGTTTCATTGTGTGCTTTTCGGTGTTTTCTAGGGCCTGAGGTTGTAACTTTCGACGTACGTACATATCTTATTTGTAAAAAGATCAACGGGTCAATTGTTCATCACGGAGGGGATGAGATATCCAGGTAACGAGGAGGGAGGAACAGCGGGATCCGCTGGGGGCACTGGAAATGGACCGGGAGGCAATAAGGAAGATACCCCCCAGATATTCTATACCTGGAATATTACATTTTATACAAATGAATGGGCACGGTTTGAAATGGAACGGGCGAGTTGGGAACTGGAACGGGCTGAGCTCCAGGCTAGGATTGCCTTCTTGCAAGGCGAAAGGAAGGACAGGAAAATCTAAAAAATGACCTTGTTAGACGTATTAAAATGTTGGAGTATGCCTTGAAACAGGAGAGGTTCGAGACTAAAGTCTAGCATCATTTTTTTATGATTGTGTTACAAGTGACGGAAGTAACAGTCCATTTTTGCTAATCGCTAAATTTTTATTCGTGCATAGGGCAAAGTATCATAAATTGAAATTCGGCACGGATCCCTCAAATGAACTTGGAAAACCACCAGACTTGGAGCCGGAACCACCGGAATTACAGGCAGCTGCTGGCTCAGATGAGCCAATTTCTTCACAAGTTTCATGGAGACAGGGCGGCAACTTTTAAGGCAATATCTGCAAGAAATAGGTTATACAGACACTATAATTGACGTGAGATCGAATCGTGTTAGATCACTTCTCGGCCTAGAAGCACCTGAACAACAGCAGGCACAACAGGAAAATGGTGGCTCACTTCTGAGAATAAAAGACCTGCTGCAGAACAGCCGCGACGTGTCCCCAAAAGGTTTCTACAGCTTTGATGATGATGCTCTATCAAACCATATTAATAATATGGTTTGATAGATATGATATATTTCATTTTTATTATTGATCGGTTTAATCATTTTACAATCGATTTACAATGTTGCCTTCCTCCAGTCTTTGGCCGAGGCAATGATGATGGAGGCGGAGTCAGCAGTGATGGCAAACTTTGATTTTTTGCAAGCTGGAATGGATGTGGATGATGATGATGACATGGCAGATGACCTGGATGATGTAGATGATGATATTAACAATCCAAGCGTAAAGGTCGGGTAAGTGTTAACAAAAAAATCAGGTGTAAATACATGTGACAGACACGCAAATTTGCTTCTAATAATTATTACCTGATTGATTATTAATTGTTTAATAATGTAGGGCATTGCTGATGAAGTTGATGCGGAGACTGAAGAGGTATTAAACGAATTCAGCTTCCTTGGAGCGGAAGAAGCTTCTCTGCAGATAAGACGAAGAATGGAGTTACTCGGAGCTCGTGCTGACGATGTCAGCCTCGGTGAGTTGGCGCAGCTGACCGTCAATAATGATGCAGATATGAATATGGATGTAAGTAAAAAAAATATATTTTTCTTCTATCTAACTCGTTTGGATTTAAAATTGGCATGCAGAAAAATCAATACAGAACAGCAGAACGCTGCTCACTAAAAGCGTTGATTTAACTGCTTTGCCAAAATTAACGAAGCGAGATGTACTGCCAGTTTTTTTATAAACATAAACTTCTGGAATTTGATCTTGCAACAATTTATAATTAAATGTAAATTACAGTTCATCTTGGATGAATCCTTGCAAACAATGTAATTAAAAATTGCAGTTCATCTTGGATGGATTCATTACAAACAATGTAATTTAAGCTTGTCTAACTTAAAATGTGCTTGTATAGGTCACTTTGGATAAAGAAGCTTTTCGTAAACATGGATGGCAAAATATACTCTAAGAAGTCTTTGACAGTGTACGGGCGTTAGCCTTTCATCCAGTGGAACCTGTTTTATAACAGCTTCAGAAGACCATACATTAAAAATGTGGAACTGCAGAAAACAGTGTCTGCGAAAAAGTTTGTCCATTATTGCATTGATTTCCTTTCTATTATTATATGAAAGAATTCTTTTGCATTAAGTACTTGATGTAACTCTTTGTTTACTCTTTGCTTAGAATGCATCATTGGATGTGGAACCGCTGTATACATTTCGGCAGCATAGTGGCCCAGTTATGTGTCTCGTAATGAGCACATCCGGTGAGCACGTTTACTCAGCCAGTTTGGATGGTACGATCAATGCATGGAAAGTCCCGGATATTAACATTGACCCATATGATTCTTATGGTAAATTGCCTATCTAGAAAAATTAAAGTTTTCCACCAACGTCTTTAGCTATAAAGTCTAAATTTGTTTCCCAGACCCGTCAATATGGTTAGAACCATGAGCGATCACACGGATGCAGTTCATGGGCTCAGTTTACATAGTCAGAAATCACACTTGTTGTCATGTTCTGCTGATGGACTGTAAGACTGTGGGACCGACTTCCAAAACACCTTTGCTAGATACTTTTACATCTACCTCGGGTGCGTAAGCGTTTCTAAATACTTATGACTCACAAGCCTCCATACTTTATTATTTCGAAATGTTAGTAGAAAGAGTATTCTTTTAATTTATAATTGGTTCAGCAATGGAATTCCAACACAGTGGATTTTGTCCGCGATGAGCCATCCATATGGCCGTTGCATACAATTCTCAAGTTGTAATATTTGATTTGGAGAGTAAGAAGCAAATAGTTCGCTTCGAGTGCGATTCTATCGGCGGCAGTGACAGGTTGTCTGTCATCCAACGTTGTCTTTAACAGTCACAGCTCATGAAGATCGCCATATCCGTTTTGGGATAATTCAACTGGGAAAATGCTACATGCTATGGTTGCACATTTAGATGCAGTTACATCATTAGCATGGATCCTCATGGACTTTATTTACTATCTTGGAAGTAAGCATGTCGAATAACAAAATCATTTCGATAACAGTATTATTCCTCCTTAAATCTGACAAAAACATTTTTGTTTGGTAATTCCTATTAGGTCATGACTGCAGCGTTCGGGTATGAATGTCGAATCTAAACAATGTCTTCAAGAAATGACAGCGCATCGTAAAAAGTTTGATGAAGCTATTCATGATGTAGCGTTTCACCTTCCAAACCTTTCATTGCATCTGCCGGGCCGATGGTCTAGCTAAAGTATATGTTTAGATTTGGAAAAACACATATTACAACAAAATGCTAATCTTTTTAACAGATAATACTTTTAGGGTCGTTATTAGAGAATTTAATTTAGTAAACAAACAGTTAACAGGATCTATTATGAACAAAACATTTTAATTATGTAACACGCGCGAGAGTGAGATCAACTATTCTTACTACCGGATATTGTGTAGTGTAGGAATTACGTGAAGAGATATGCAGTAAGTAATTTGCTGCAAAAAATAGCCCAAGTTAACGTTTTCCGCAACGCGCTAGGAGTGGAGTGAGTATCATAATAATATTCATTATGAGACAGAAAATTTAAAAAAATGGTATAAGTATGAATGTACACGTAATATATAAGAGGTATTTTCCTGAATTCAGATAAATGCAATGTCAGAGTACACAAGAAATCCCTTCAGTTGTTAAAATATAATAAATCTATCTAATCATGAATTCAAATTATGTAATAACAATACTATATATTAAGTAAATAAGTTAATAGTTTGAATAATGAGAATATTTAAAGCAATTGTGTGTGCGGACGGTAATGAGGGCTGTTCCTTTTCTTTTCTCAAGACATTCTTTTTATGTGTGTAGCCCATTACACTGGAAATATATTTATGATTAGCGTCAACGATGTCGGCAACGAAGAAGGATTATGATTACGTGTAATAGCGTCAGTTTTGCATTAAGTGTACTAGTTTCTGGATTGTATTAGTTTTAACTTCTAACTGGCATTAATCAGCATGCCCATGTACCGTACGTACGTCCGCTGAATAAAGAGGATAATAATTAATGCGTCTATCACCCAATGCATTGCTGTAACTGTTTTGTTTGAATCTTGACTTTCGCTTCGCCCCTCACTGACTGTTTTTATTTCCAGTAAAATAGTTGCGGTTAATTATTTTTTATGTGTATTGAATAACATCACGCGGAAACCTTATAGAGTTTT
Source organism: Orchesella cincta (assembly GCA_001718145.1). Classification (NCBI taxonomy): domain Eukaryota; kingdom Metazoa; phylum Arthropoda; class Collembola; order Entomobryomorpha; family Orchesellidae; genus Orchesella; species Orchesella cincta. Next base: position 4,213 of record LJIJ01000762.1, on the reverse strand, counting down.
GAAAGGCTTGGAACTCTTGGAAGTAAATCAGTATGGCCATGACCTTTGACGAAAGTATTTCATTTTTATTGAGGAATACACCTTCCTCCTTCGTTCGATTGTCAAATTGTCATACGCCTTACTTTAATTCAATCAACCTATTGCTCGTTCATTAGTGGTTAGTACCAATCATTTTATGCATATTTTATGATATGGAACGTAAAACAAGATGAGTCAATAATCTGTTTTGTACCACGACGTCCATAGTACGGGTAAGTACTATAAAGAGGGACAGAGCTTGAAAGCATTGCACCGCGCGGATCCGTTCTTTTCTGCACCAACAAAGTAATTTTATCTACCCGTACCAGTCGTAGACCTACTAGTATGGGAGCCCTTTGTCATTACTTAACAGAAGTCTTCTGTACAATGAAATGAATGACTAGGTATGGTAAAGAAGTATCAAGTTTATATATGGCATGAGTCATTCTCCCTTCCTTTACCTTTGTCTTCCCCGTGAACGTAATTCCATGCATGGACGTTTGTCATTTATGGAAGGTATCGCTAGAAATAAACTACTAGTTCACTACTGCACTAAATGCGGTCGAAAATATAAAACAAAATTTCATGCTAAGGTAAAGGTAAGGCAATGAATGCATTAGAATGCCCATTGTATCATTTATTGACATTGTTGACGCTGCTTTAATTTGTCATTAAATGTTCAGGACAATTTACGGACTATCGCGTTAGCTAGATTCTTCACCCTTAGAATTGCGTGCTTTCTATTAAAATCGTTTACAAACGTCATTGACAAATGTTGCATAGTCATCCAGGTAGTAAAGTTAATCACAATTTGAAGCAGTATATAATATACTGTAAACTTTTTCATTAAGTCTTACAGAGATCCATATTATTTGCTAGATGGTTACAACGTACCTCGACCGGCTCACTAGTACTATGTACAGGAGAGTATACAAAATACAACGCCAAAAGTCCTGAAATACATACATTATTATCAAATACAAAAGGCTAATATTTATGAAGATTTATTATAAAGACAGTACACTATCTACATACTCCATCAACGAAACATTTATGGGTTTTACGTATACATATCCAAACAATTCGCGTACATATGTAAACAAAAAGCAGATACCACAAAAATAATAACAAAGCAGAAGGAAGGAAATACAAAAGGCAGTGCATTGCCTGTTTGGGCAGCTGCTATTCGAGAATGAACATAACTACTCCTGCTAAAGAAAAATAAAACTAGTTAACTTAGCATTATAAACGCTATTAAATTCAAATAATCATCATCCAGCGGCGCCGCTGACAATGCAGGTAAGGATACCTTAACTTTAATTGAAAATGAATGAATTTTGAACTATCATCATTGTTGGCTCTGTAAATGCATAAGCATAAGTCCTTTTTCCAGCACCCAAGGTCCAGGAAGAGATGAAGTTGGAGGAGGTGGAGTGATATTGGAAAGAATGATGACTATCATGATCCAGCGGCGCCGCTGGACCTGCTATTAGCCGTAATCCTCATTTTAATTAAATAGTATGAATTTAAGAAGATCTGTTTCACGTTGGTGCTGTGAATGAACATTATTGTTAGTTATCATTCATTTTTACAGCAATCATGGTCCAGGAAGAGATGAAGATGGCGGAGGTGGAGTGATTTCGGAACGAATGATGACTATCATGATCCAGCGGCACCGCTGGACCTGCTATTAACCGTAATCCTCATTTTAATTAAATAGTATGAATTTTAGAAGATCATTTTGACGTTTGTCCTGTAAATGAATATTACTATTAGTTATCATTCGTTTTTCCGCCAATCAAGGTCCAGGAAGAGATGAAGGTGGCGGAGGTGGTGTGATATTGGAAAAATGATGACTATCAAGATCCAGCGGCGCCGCTGACAATGATGGTAACCGTCATTTTAATTGAATAGTTTGAATTTTGGAAGAACATTTTCACGCTGGTCCTGTAAATGAACTTGTTGTCAGTTATAATTCATTTTTCAGCAATCAAGGACCAGGAAAGGATGAAGATGACGGAGGTGGTGTGATATTGGAAACCAAATGACGACTGTCATGATCCAGCGGCGCCGCTGGACATGCTGGTAACCGTATCCCTCATTAAGGGGAGCTCCATGCAATTGGCCATTGTTACAAGACATCAAAACATCACTTTTTTTGCAGAAAAGTTTACCTTATTAACGCATTTGTCTGAAAACTGATTGAATGCCAACAAAAAATAAAGTATTAGTAGTATCTCAACGTGTACATTTTATTCGTTCATTGCAATCAAAAAAACGTAATTTTAACTATTTCTGACGTCTAAATCACTAACAAATAATTTTTTAACACTTTCGACTCCGTAAACACCATTATTTGATAAATTGTGAAGCAGGGTGGACAGCTGCGCAGCTGGAAGTCCCCGAACGATTTCAATTTCGTAGATGGTGTGAACTGTTAAAGAAGAAGTCGCATATTTCCCTGCCCGCAAGATGTAAGTATCCACAGTCAAAGGAGCCTGAATGATTTTTGTTCTACAGTCTTCGTCGGGAGCGCTCCCATCTCTTGTATTTATCATCTGCAGAAAAGAACAAAGATTGAAAGCTTGCACAACCAAATATATTTAAAATAATGCTTCCGGAGTTACTTGTCGAAAGATTACTCGTATTTAGAAGGTATTAAAGGAGTGGCACGGCTGAATCACGTTAGTCATCTTTTAGTTTCCAATATCACTCATCTTCATTTCATTCTGTATCATAATGGCTGGAAAAATAATACAATAGTCATGTGCCTTTACAGATCCAACATGATCGATAATAATGAACTTAAAAGTTTTTTCAATTTAAACTACGGCTATTCTTACGAACATTATCAGCGGCGCCGCTGAATAATGATTGTCATCATTTTATTCCCAAAATCACTCCTCCGCCTCTTTCTTCCTTTTATCGTGGACTTTGATTGCTGGAAAAAATTAATGAACATGTGTATTTGCAGACCCAACATGAACCACAATAATTATTCTCAAAAATACATTCTTGTCAATTATAATAAAGGATATTCCTACCTGCATGTCAGCGGCGCCGCTGGATCATGACAGTTATTATTTGGTTTCCAGTATCACGCCACCACCCCTTCATCTCTTCCTGGACCTTGATTGCTGAAAAATGAATGATAACTAACAATAATGTTCATTTACAGCACCAACGTGAAACAGATCTTCTTAAATTCATACTATTTAATTAAAATGAGGATTACGGTAATAGCAGTCCAGCGGCGGCCGCTGGATCATGATAGTCATCATTTTTCCAAATCACTCCACCTCCGCCATCTTCATCTCTTCCTGGACCTGATTGCTGGAAAATGAATGATAACTAACAATAATATTCATTTACAGACAAACGTGAAAAGATCTCTAAAAATTCATACTATTAGATTAAAATGAGGATTACGATTAACAGCATGTCCAGCGGCGCCGTAGAACATGAGAGTCACGTTTGCCATTCACACAACTGCCACCTTCATGTAGTAGTTCACCTTGAGTAGTTATGTTCATTCTCGAATAGCAGCTGCCCAAACAGGCAATGCACTGCCTTTTGTATTTCCTTCCTTCTGCTTTGTTATTATTTTGTGTGTATCTGCTTTTTGTTTACATATGTACGCGATATGCGTATTCGTAAAACGCATACATGTTTGTTGATGGAGTATGTGTATGTACTTTTTTTCATTATAATCTTTCATACAATATTCGCGCGTACAAAATATGGTATACATATGTGGTTTTGTATTTTGAAGGCCGGGCTCAGCTCTATAAGATTCCTTAATTGTTAGGCCACACACTTTTTTTTTACTGTGAAACGTAACCTATCCCTTATATATCTTTATCCTAGATTTTAGATGGGATCTTTTACTTCATTTCATCTTTACAGTTCAATTAACTTCAACAAGATCTACTTTGTGTTTTTGGTACTTGTTCACTTGCTATCTATCTCCTATCCGCATCATTGTAAGTACATTTATACATAATCGTTGGTTGTGAAATTGACGTTGAGCTGCAAAATCTGATGTGTATTATGTGTTAGATTTGTTTTCCTTGATTGATTCACACTCACGAAAACATTTTCATGTTACTTTTCAATCTCTGTTTGAGTAGGCACTTCGGTGACCATAGTCACTTACCATTATTCTTATCAAGTTTTTAGGAGTCATCATAGTTAG
>LJIJ01000761.1:0-76194 GCA_001718145.1 Orchesella cincta | reverse complement strand
TATGCTACTTAACTTCGACGCAACAAATCAGAATTGTATAATCTCTCTCTTATGTTTTGAAATTTTTGTACCCTCAACTTGTAGACAGAGCAAATAAGTTTACAAAAGGTAAAATGACGTGGTGATATTTGAGTCGATTAATATAACTTGTTTATTTGATTGGTGTAAGCAGAATTTAATACGACCGTTAACTCGGAAGTTATCGTGCCTCGTGCCAATGGGCGGACGTAAAAAACCACCAAAATACTAAAATAATCACGTTTTCAATAAAGGAGGGTATAAACAAGTTTAACCTAAAAAAACACAATATGTACAAGTTCAAAGAATACGTGTTACTGTTCCAAAAGTTTCTTGGGGCGTCGGTACCAGATTACGTCTAAGGTACCTTTTGATTTTGTCTCTAGAAATAGTTGGTTCTGCTTTTTTAGGCAAACAAAACAACATCTATTGTCTATCTACGACTAAATGTACGTCTCTCGAAAAATGTTAAAATTCCGCAGTTGAGTTTAAGCAGTTGTTCAGTCTAACCACGCTAAATTAAGCTTGAAAAGATCAACATTCAATTCTTGACGTTGTATTTTAGAATTTAGTTCAAGCCAGGCAACTAAAATCATGAGCTTTTCCACTGGGGCAGTGAATGTTCATCTTTTCATTCAGAAATTCATTTACACTCCGTACGTCCACTATAAAATAGAAAATTCCCAAATAGCCCACATCACCACTGAACCCTTTCACCGAAGCAAAGTCGCACATTTCTTTTGGCACTTTTCCAAGCTCATGTTTGTTCTCATTAGCATTTTAAGTTGCTGGAGAATTTATCGGTTGTATTCCAACCAGGATTGGGATAAGCATCTTGCTGAATTGGCGGTGAGCGCAATCGCTTCAACAATATTGAGCGTTGCATTGTCCACCTATTTTACAATTGAATGGCATGCTTCCAACATACCTGATATATTGTTGGAACGGTTTCGGCTGGTTGAGGTTCCCAAGCTGGGTTTGAAATCTTTTGTCCGCAGAATTTCAAGGAGGGAAGTTGGCATGGGTGAAATTTTAATATACCTTTTTGCAGGAACTTTCAGTGTCTTTCCAATTGCAGTAACATTATACCCATTAGTTCGACCACACGATCCCATCCAAGCCTTGTGGATTTATTTTTATCCAAATGGTTACTTAAAATATTGGGTCAGAGCATTTGCATGTAGTTCATACGGACTCCTTACTATTCACGGGGCAGCGACTATTATAGATTTTTTGCTAATTATAATTACTTTTGGTGAAGGTGTGGATAAACTTTCAAACCGATTGTTGTCAATGTTTACAACAAGAGAAAATGAAATTTATCTACAGTTTAAAAAAGGTCTCAAGCTCCATCGCATGTTGCAGATGTTGATAAGGATTGGGAATGAGGTTGCGTCCGATTATTTGGCTGTGCTAACCGTGTTGGGGATTTTACTTGTTGGAAGTGCGGGCTACTTTGCCTTGCAGCACGTTGGCAAAGGACTACTTATCCTTTATCTCGCGAATTGCGGCATCCTCGTCATTGGGTTTGTTGGAGAGTTTCTGTTGACGGGCTTGGCAAGCATTGTGTTTGACAATGGGGAACGATTTCTGCGTGACTGGAAAAAGCAGCAGGGAGTTGTAGGCAAACGAGGTAGGATGGAGATAAGAACCTGTCCACCGATTGGATTCTCTGTGGGAATAATACGGATTGTGAAAAAGTCCACTGGGTTGTTGATTGCGGATGCGATGGCAAATTCAATTGCTTCACTTGCCCTGATGGGAGCTTAAAACATATTGGATACAATAGTCTACTTTATTTTGCACCTTATTCTCACCTCAACATTTCACTAGTTCTTTGTCACTTGTAATAAACGTTGTTAAAGATAAATAAAGTTCATTAGCTCTTTAAATAATTAGCACATTCATTTTCATGTAGATTTATTAGGATTTGTTTTTGTGAATAATCTAAAATACCAGGAAAAGCATAAAAATAATAATTAAAATATGCATGGTACTTATTGTAGCTTGGGAAAAAGAATATTTTAAGGTACTTATCGATTTATTGACTAATATATAGCAAAAAAATGTCTTCATAATAATTCTGCGGGTTTTGCCACTGCACCTATTGTTTGAATAATTTGAGTAATAAAGTCCATCGGGTTGGTAATTGCTAATCCCATGGTAAATTCAATTCTCTTGGGAAAGTATACGGATAGAATCCAGAATACGCTATTTGTGATGATGTTCTTAGTCCCGACATATTGATGAATATTGAGACTAAAAGATGTTTTTGGTTGGTACAATATTATCACCCAATCAATTCTGTATAAATCTGAACCAAATTAAGACAGCGTTTTGACTAGTAAATTTTCGAAAAATTTTCAAAGATAAATTTTTTCCTGTAATATATAACAAAAGCTTTGTCTGGTATGGTTGATTTAAAAAATTGGATTTTAAGGTACTTATTGATTAATATTCTAACAAACTTTCTTGGTAATACTACGTGGCTTTATCATAAAATTCGTTGCAAATTTTTCGGTCAGTAAGAACGTATTTGATTTAATCTTTTAAACTTAAATTGTAATCTGACTCGATACGGGCAACATATATTCGAATAAAGAATTTTTAACGAACGAACAAGTTTAATTACCGTGTGCAGGTATTCCATAAATTATGAGTCTTTCTACTGGAGCCGTTAATGTGCACCTTTTGATTCAAAATTTTATATTCACTCCCATCCACTATATAATCTACCACTCCAAGCTGGCTCATGTCACAACGGAGCCATTTCGTGGTAGTAACGTGGCGCGCATCTGTTGGAACCTAGCTAAATTTTTGTTTGTCATCATTAACATCATCTGTTGCTGGCGATTATATTGGCTACACTCCAACTGGAAAGGGGGTGATAGTGTCGAAGAGTTCTCGTTGAACATGATTATCATTGCCATTCTAAACGTTGCTTTATCGTCATATATCACAATGGAAAAAATGTCATTTACCTCCGAATTGCCAAGGTTGATGGAGGAAAGATTTCGACTCACAGCATTAGTAACCTTAGGTTTCCCCTCGATTCGTGAGAGAATTGCTTTAAGGGAAGTTGGTCTTGGAGAAATCTTTATATACGTTTTTGCAAGTGGTTTTAGTTTATTTCCTATTATAGTTACAGTTATGCCCTTTCTCCGTCCTTATGATCCATTACAAGCCATTTTATCACAGATCAACCCAATGTTATTGTCAAAAAATTGGATTAAACTGGCAGTTGGTGTTTCCTATGGGCTGCTTACAATACATGCAACGGCATCAATTTTGACATTCCTCCTTATTATCGTTGCTTTTGGGGAAGGGGTGGATATTCTCGCCAAAATGCTGCTTCAAAAAAACTCGAACATTTTTTTAAAATTTAGGCATGGACTCAGGTTGCATCATAAGCTACAGATACTGATTAAAATTGGCAACATTATTGCGTCTGATTACTTGGCATTTTTGGCAGTCATGGGAATACTGTTGGTGGGAAGTAGTGGGTGCTTTGTTTTGCTGTATACTGGAGGCGGACGAATTCTTCTTTACCTTGCGGGCTGTTCTATCGTAATTATTGGATTTGTTGGAGAATTTCTATTAACTGGTTTGGCTAGTTCTTCGTATGCTGAAGGCGAGAATTTCCAGCGTTACTGGAAACAGAGATATGGACTATTGAGCAAAACAGACAGGATGAATCTCAGAACTTGCCGACCAATTGGTTTCTCCCTTGGGGTAATAAGACTTGTAAAAAAGTCGACTGGACTCACTGTTGCCGATGCTATGGCAAATTCGATTGCTACTCTCACTCTTTTGGGAAATTTTAAACGACTTCGATCCTAAAATCAGATCTATATTTGTCATTTATAGCAATTCAGGCATTTCAGTTTTTGGAGAAAGTTTTCAGGAGAAAGTTTATAATGCCGTTTTAGAGGTAAAAACGATTGACGATTGTCTTAAAATTGCATGTTATCATCACAAATTTAACGAGACCAGACATCCCGATCAACCATTATCTGTTTTCGTTAAATTAATTTTCACCCAATGGTCACGTAATAAGCTCATTTCGCACAAATAATATTTTTTCTTCGCTTTCGCATGATATGAAATTGTCGATATCTATCACTTATGATAGGTTTTGGGCCAACTAAATAAATCATAGAAAGCCTTCTGCGAAACAACTTAATATTTTATATTTGGGCCAACGAACGTAAAATATAAGGCTGACTAAAGCGTTGCGTCTGAACATGATGGATCTTTATCTACTTATACTTTGTGGCACCAGTCACTATATAGTTCTCTTTTAGTCTTGGTTTGACGAGCACCAAAATCCCGCAAGTTGATTCAATTTTTAATTGAAACGTTGTTAAATCAAAAATGCTTGGGGAACCCAGTCTCGAAATTAATGCGACTGCATCTCAAACAACAGGAAACTTATGGAACATCGCCATTCACCTATTCCAGCATACAAAAGATGAGCTAGTTCCCACCGCTCGGAGCAAGTTGCGGTTTGAAAAGCTCAAGCTTTTTCTCTGCATCTCATCTGCAGCCTAATGTTTGCTCAACAACTACAACCAGACAGCAAAACGGAAATGGTGATTAGTTGGAGAGCCTTTTCTTTGGTTTTAGCTTTTGCTACAATCATTTTCTCAAAAGGATCTGCAGTACGAAGCTCTGCTCTAATCATAGAGTTGTACAACGTTTTTGTAAACTACGAGCAGAAATATTTAAATGGTAATGATAGGCTTTTTTCACTTCTTTTACTTCTTAATTTGTTTTCCATACCAATAAAATATTTTCACTATTTCCAGGAACCTATGGACCAAGCAATGGATTGTTAAAAACTTCTGAGAAGAGGATTCTCCAGTTCTACTTTCTTTTTGGTATGTGGACCTCTCCTTTTTGTGCATTGGGCTACGGCCTGCAGCGTTCGTATTTCCTTGCAATATTGCCACATTGGCTACTTTTCCTCCTGCCGGAATGCAGCGACGGATTTGATTCAGTGGAGCACTCAGTCAATTTAGCACTCGCCTCATTCTGTCTATTAGTCTTCTGGGTATTTAACGACTCCTTTGGAATATTCGCGTTTTACATGACTGGAATTTCCTTTACTCAAGCCTATTCCATTTTTGTGTACACCAAGTATTTTCAGAAATGCTTGGAAATCAACCTACAAACTCGGCAGCACTCATTTTACAAACTTTTGCCAGTCTATAGACACCTTCAGCTACTGACTCGATACTTTAACATGTTGCAGCAGCAGTCCATGATTTTTGTGGTGTTGATCCTTATCCCAATGTCGGTAATATTTGGAGTTTTCACACTGGTTAAATTGGGCTCTCAAATTTCCCCACCAGAATTTCTCCTATTTTTTTGTGCAGGATTTGATGGGCTTGTGGTGGTTATCGTGTATTTCAGCGTCATGGCAAAAGTCAATGACGGAGCTGAGGATGCAATTCAATTCATTAAAAAGAGTGTGGCTCCAAGGATTTCTGAAAGGAAGACACAGAAATGGGTAAAGCGGTATTTAAAGTCTCTCAAAGATTTGCGGGTTTGTGTTGGCTCCGTTAATTTTGTTGATAAGTTGACTCCAATCACACTGTTGGATTTTTGTTTCTCACAGATTGTAGCACTTTTATTAATGAATTGATTCAAAGTATCAAAATGCATGCGTAGGTTAGAAAGCTTGTTAAATAATATTTTTAGACGTTTCCCATAGTCCTTATAAAATCCTACCTATTAATTAAGTTAATAATATGAATATAATCTGTAACCAAATGAATTGGGACTTTGATTGAGATCATTCAACTGAGCATATAAATTACCATCTAAATACTACCTTTACTCCAGTTAGCTCTGCTCCGGTGTACTTAGCACTAGAAGCTAAATGCTCCAGTTTCATATCTGCTAACTAGCAATCTGTACACATATTGCCATCCCAAGCGACAGCCGACATGATTAAAAGAAATTGTGATTCGGTCGGAAGAAAGATGATGACTTTCTCCAGAGGTATTTCCTTTTAATGGCAAAAATCTGGTTTAAAAAATTGGGTTTACGTAATGTAGATTGATAATTTTCGTCTGCAGCATTTACTAACAGTTAAAATGAGCAAGTGGACTTCTGTGTACATTTCAAATTTATTAATTAACCACTTTTATAACCATCCCACAATTTACAAGGAATTAAAACAATGACAAAATTTAAAATAATAATAACATGATCACAACTGCAGTAGCAATTGCTCCTTTGACATTCTCGACTCCCTCATTCCTCCCCGGATCACGTCCCTCACAAACATGTCCTTCGGCGCACTCACAAACTCCTCGACTTGGTTTACAACCGGCGTTGCTCTCACACTGAAAATACAGATCCTTCGGCCTATGTCCCCTCTCGACATTTACATTTGGATCACAGTCCTTTTTCCACTGCGGCCAGCAAATCCCTCCTGCTCTAACACCACACCTGACGTCAAACTGAAGAGTCTGGTTCGGCAAATTAACCTCGGACTTTAAGTCAGGAGCACCTTGAAATTTTGGATATCCACTCACAGGAATTGGGTTCATGCACTGGCAAATCCCATCGCAACTTCCATTCGTTTGTTTCTTGTCAAATCCGGGCCTGTCTACGCATTCCTCCCACTGTCTTGAAAAGCAAACATATTGAAAAACCAGGATATCCGTGACATTCACGTTGGGAAATTTTAGAAGTGTCCGATTTCCCGTGTTGTTGTAGAGAATTAGTTTATACTCTTCGAATTCGATTTCAAGGTTTTCTTCAAAGGGACAGAGAAACGCTCTTTAAATTTTTCGTACAGCTCCACATTGCAGGGGTAGCCAACGTAGGAGGGGAACCGGGTCTTTGGCTTGTAGATTCTGGTTTTTTGTAAGTCTTCGTGCCATGATACATAGCGAAAGCGTTTCGGTGCGGTGGTGTTCCTGCAGGTTTCATCCATGTATTCATATTCCTTTTCCGGAGGTTGGAAAAAGGCAGGCGGAATGAACAAGATTCCGAAAACTAGCAAAGAGGTGAACAAAGACATGATGAATGGAGAGTCGGCACAAGTTTTAATACTATTTACTTCAACTTTTTCGGAGACTTTGCTTTTTATGCTTTGCCAAATTGTTGTGTTAGTTTTTGCAACATTTTTAGTAAAATTTTATTTTAAAAGCTTCATAAATGTAGAGGGTGACATAGCAACCATTAAAGTCCATTCGGGTAGATTGATTGAATGAGTTGGAAATCGGGGCGAGGTGAGAAAATATGCGAGGAAAACATTTTTCTCGTAAATTTGCACAAGGGAAGGACTAGTAATTATAATAGTATAAAATGCTTCGGATGGACTAAAGTAAGCAAAAACAATGAAAACCGTAAAATTCCAAATAGTAGCCCATCCAATCTGGCAATCTCATCACCACAAAAAATCAATTCTTACATTGAAATAACCCAAAAATCAAATAAAAAAGCATTCATATGATCAAAATCTCCAATTAAACAAGTCAACATGACCTTTTTACAACTAAAAAAGCTTGTAATTTGACATAAAATGTAAACCCGATGGGGACCCGGCTCTTATTTCCAATTATACGGTAGAATTGTTAAATAAACCTGTATATTTTTCATATCAATAATATTATTATGCATATGCACAACTGCACATATCCACCAGCTCACTCACCTTGCGCTTCATTCCATCTGCTTTTAACATGAAATGCTCATAAAATACATACATAAAATGTACCTATATATCATATATCCATTGAACTTTCATAGCTATCCCTACAATCTTTAACATTTCATTGCATTAGAATATTCCTTCACATCGGCAGCAGCATAAAACTTCACAGGAAAAAGGAGGTGAGAGCCAGACGAGACGTAGTTCATATCATCATCACTGTCTCGTTTTTCATGTTTGAAGAGTGAATCCTTCTAATATATTTATATATCCCATCCCAGCACTTTTTTCCTTTAGTTTCACTTGCACCCATATAATATAATTTTAAGCTATACTTCCCAATGCATTTTCTTCATCGATCCAGAAACACAAAGTGACTCTAGCTTGAGCCAACCTCCTCCTAAATACCTACTTATATCGATCCCAGACATAGGAAGGTCTTGCCAGACAGTCAACTCAGCGAAGCAAGAGGAAAGAGTAACTTGCGGCAAGTTGGACTGTCTGGCTCCTTTTCCTTTCTGGTTCTGGCTCCATGCATATTACAATGGGAGAGACTTGCTCATGTAGAAGTGCACCAAAAAATATATATATTCATGTTCAATTTATTCTCAATGCAAGTACGTGGTCTGGTCTGGTTTCGTCTCATCTGCAGCGTAGTGTAGTAGGTCTGGCTGGCTCCGTAGAGAAAGAAATGCATTGGATTTTATGCTCTTGTTTGTGACCACTCAAAGAAAAAAAATTCTTCACATTTTTAAAGACGTCATCTTCATTACGAGAAGAAGAATACGGAACGATTTAATTACATACATTTTATCACGGTAAGTTGCTATATTAATTACGCTGGAATTTTTTATATAAAAAATTGCTCAATTTTTGATTGGCATTTAACAGAAATGAACGAGAGGCAGACTGAAAAGATGACGAAGTTGTGAGCCAAGTGAAAGAACTGTTTTATTTTGAGTTAATAATTAGATTGGGAAATGAGAGCCTCAAAATGGGGAGTGAAGTTGTTGGTGTTGGTGGCCTGTAGTTTTGTTTTAATTGAGGAGATCCACAGTTCTTCAGCCGGAGGAGGAAATAATCATAATGGATTGGAGTTGACAGGAGGGGGAAGACATTTGAGGAATATAAAAGGTCGAAGAAGATGTGTTCTTTTGGATGATAACGTGGATGGAAATGTGGTGGCTCCAGCCCCCCTCTTTTCTGGGGAGGAGGAAGAAGAAGATGATGATGAGGGTGAAAGGCACGAGATGCTTTATGCCGATGATGAGCCCGCAATAACAGAAATAGTTTGTTCGAAAGACAGCTCCTTTTGCTACGCCCTCTGGAAGGAAATCAATGGGTCGAAAGTGTTCATAAAACAGGGTTGTTGGGAGGCGAGCTCTGAAAATACTTGTAAATCCAATCAATGTGTTGCTGAAGTCGAGATTTTGAAACCGGAAGGAAATACACTTGCTGCAGAAGGAAATGGAACGACGACAACAACTCTGGCGCCGCCAACAGAAGGTCAAACAAGGAAGCAGGACTATTACTGCTGTTGCGACAGTGATTATTGTAATATGGATGTGGGAATTAGCTTTGTGGAAGCGAGAAAAAAAGATTCGGAGGAGGATGATGAAGAAATTGAGGGGGGAAATGGGAGCAGGAGTTTGCCAGTCATCCTGATTTTCAGTGGGAGCGTTATGGTCGGGTTGCTGATTATTTTTGCGGGGTATAAATATTGGAAAAGGTTGTCCCTCCAGTATAATAAAAATAGGGCCGGAGGAGCAGGAGGAGATGGGCAAGGAGGAATTGATTTGGAAGAGGGAATGGGGGCAAATGGGGAAGGGAAGTTGTTGCTGATTGGCGGAGATGGAGAGTACCTTGAAGATAGGAATATTATTGATGGGATTCAGCTCGTGGTGTTGTTAGCGAGAGGAAAGTTTGCGAGTGTTTATGAAGGGAAAATTTGCAGTTTGAGTGATGCTCCATTTGCTTTGAAGTGTTTTACTAAGGATCAAAAAGAATTCTTTGAGAATGAGCGCTTTGTGTTCAACTATTTGGGAAAGCATTGTAATCACGAGAATATTATAAAGTAAGTGGATAATATTTAATTGGTTTTTAATGGGTAATATTGAGATTTTAATGGGTTTTTGAATTTTTTAAAGGTACCATGGCTGGCAGGATTTTGAGGTGGGGCCTACAACCCATTTGATTCTTGTTTTGGATAAAATCTGTCCTGGGAATTTGAGGGAATATCTTCAAAGTGTGGCTACACCCTCAACTTCTGATGAGAATGGGGAAGAAAACGCTTCTGTGTTGAAACTCGCTGATGTGCTGAGAATCTGTTCGGGAATCGCGTCAGGGCTGAGCTACCTCCATGGAGAGAACAGGGACGAGATCGTGATCGCTCATCGGGATTTAACATCTAAGAATATTTTGCTGGATGGGGAAACGCTGACTCCGAAGATTACCGATTTTGGGTTGAGTTTGGTGACCAAAGGCTCCAAGTATTATTGGGCGGGGAGAGAAAGACAGGCGGAGTTTTGCTCTCTGGCTGAAGCCGGCACGTTGAGGTACATGGCTCCAGAGTTGTTGGAAGGGGCGGTGAACTTGAAAGACTGTGAGAATGCGCTGAAAAAAGCTGATGTTTATGCCCTCGCGTTGATTATCTGGGAGGTGGCCAATTGTTCCAGGGATGTGAGACTGACGAGACCACCTCCGAACCCGCCTCAAGGGCAGGAGGGAGCGGAGGAAATGGGAATTTTGACTGTGCAACATAATTTGCCGTATGAAGAGGAAATTGGTAAGAAAAATACTGAAAATTCTTGTTTCTTATGGGAGTTAAGGATATTCATATGTATTTTTTGTGTTTTTAGGCAAAGATAATCTAAGCATGGAGCTCTTAACTCGCCACGTTGTTCAATACCGGAACCGGCCCCACTTCCGTCGGTGGAGAGACACCCCCCACACTCGCCAGATGAGGGATACCTCATCGAGTCCTGGGACTCGAGCCAGACGCCCGCCTCACAGCCCTCTGCATTGTAGAGCGTCTTCTGGACATCCGAAACATACGTGTAAAAAATTCTGACCTAGCTGGACTCGCCATTATTGGGAATAACATGGCAAGTACTCAACAAGCCATGATCCAAACTCCCTTGGAATCTCCAGCCACAGGACAGGGGCTCTTTGGTTCAGATTATCCAGCTGTGATTGATGCACCGTGGACTGGAAAGGAATCCTTGCTTACAACGTAATCTTCTCATGCCACCAGCTTCATCCACGGGCCGGTGGAGACGGAGGTGGCTCCACTTCAGGTTCTTCAGGATGATCCGATAGCGCGATGGAACGACAGCACAGTCAATGCCATCCATAATGGTGTCAATATAGATATGAGCAAGTATTTTATCACAGGATTGTATTCTATCACGAGAAAATCTTTACATTATTAGTGAGTTGGTCTTTGAAGATTTCCCTTCTCTCTAATTCTCAATACTTCTGCATGTGGTAGGTAGGTATGGAATGGAGAATGTTTAAAGTCTGAGCTGTTTCTGTTGTGACGTTCTCCAGAAAGAGAGAAAAAAAGATGAAACCGCCACGGTACTCATGCACCTGAGTAAAGCTTTTTTTTTTACTCTTAGCATAAACTCATCTCGAGATAAAAAGTGAACCAAGTTAGTTGTTAGGATTGAAGGGTCCATCTTGGAGAAATAGCTATTTGCTGGAGGGGGCTCTACTACTCTCTTAGCTTCAATCAAGGTTGAAAATAAGTGGTAGTATGCAACACTCTACACATCCTCTAGATTGGATGATTCTGTCAAAACGCAATATATCTTCACATCGTAAGCATCTTTTTCTTTACTTAACCCGCACATACCTTTATCTATATTGTTTTTTCCTTTAAGATGCCGATATTTTAGGCCCATGTATTGCTGTAAACTCACAAAATGTGCATGTGGTCCTTCCTCTATTTGATAATGTAGCATGTCATTTTGATGTGACGTGAAAAACCTTAAAATTAATGCGCGAAGGCACATAATTTCAGCCATTTCAGAATGTAGATACATACATTAGGTAGTAATTATGTGTCCTCTACCTGAAAAGTAGAGTTCATCTAATAATATGAAGTATAGGAACACACTTATCTATTATGTTTAGTTTGGTATGTGTTAAAGCTTAAAAGTTGAAAAGACAAAAATAAGTGATCATATTATGTGTGTCGGCATTTTGCTGTATTTTTTCCCTATACTTCGATTTCCACCTGCTGGTAACATGTTCTCTTGTTGTCTCTACTTTTGCCTTTTTCATTTCTGTTCTTTCTGTAGGAGTATCAAAAATATGATGTGATGTATTGTGTGTGTTCGTGATCTTGGATGTTCTAATGATTATACCGCAAAAAGAAAAGGGGCCGAAAGAGCTTGTAATTGAAGGAAAATAAAAGTTCAGAATAAATATGTGTTCGCTTTTCTCGTACTCTGTATTTTTTGCGTTGTTCACATCTACTCGTTTTAATATAAAATATTAAATAATGTATTATGTAGCAAACATCTAATGTAACAATATTTTGCGGATTCTGGTGCTATGTCTAATAGCAAGGGAAGTGTTACACAGGTGCATGAAGTAAGTAGTATATTTATAAAAATAGTTTATGGTTACCTTCTACAGGAGCAAATTCTGTATCGAAAGAAGATGGTAAACAGGAATTATTCGCATATTTGACAAAGTTGTAAGAATTCGGAAACAATAATTTGTAAATAATTTATAGTATATTATATAGATAGTCTAGTCACTAGTCAAATGTTAGTGCAACTGAAAGTGTACACTTAATTTTTCAATAAAATGTCTCTACCTAAATACCTACAACTAAGGTTTATTATTGAAACTTTCCGATAAGATTGACAAAAGCATAAGCATTATTGGATCTAAAATTCATGGATTGGATCACGAATGCTACATGCCATGTGAATTCATTTCTAATCAAGCGACATAATTGAATTTACATTCATTCAATTCAACTCCTGAAGTCTTACATGGATGCATTTAATTTTTAGTTACATTCGACTGCTTAGTTCATTAGATCCAAATGTAAATTCGCATCATCATTAAAGCAAAAGAGATATAAAAGTAAGCGTATGTAGAAAAGCACAATAATTTGGTAACTATGTATGTGGCTTTTTAACAAAGTATCATATCCTCATACACCGTTATTAAATTGATCGGGGTAAAATGAAACAATATGTATAAATTTGCTCACCGATAATACTGTCCCGAGCAGTATAGTACTTGCTGGTATCAGACCGTGTATCATTAAGCAATTACAAAATGAAAATGCATATCCCATGCCAGCTGCCAGCATTATTCATCAAATAAAGAACATTTATTTTAACACGATTTATTATACATTATCATCTTTCACCTTGTCATGCATCTTCATCTTACCTTCTTTTGCTTAAAAAGAAGGTGCGGCTTTTCCCACAAACTTTCGTGTGGGATACCCTTCCATACAAATCTAATGTATCACGTAAATCATAATCATGATGCTTCTTTACTAATCATCATCATCATGAATGAATATCTCATTCTTGATGACCATATTTTTATCATTCATTACACCGCTCCCACAGATTCTTGACGTCCTCAGCGTTGTATTAGGTATCTTTTAACACAAAGTTGAGCTTTAAATGTAAGGTAAGAAGATGCCTGTGTCCTGTATACTGAACATCAATATAAAACAAGATTATTAACAAGAAGCACTAAAAAATTAATACTTTAGAAATGAAGGAAACTAATGAGATGAAGAAGATGAGATGATGACGCTCGAATAAAATAGTCTTATTTTTTCTAATTCATACAATAGATTAACTCGCAAACAATTTTGGACAAATTAGGTTTAGGATATGAAACATTTGTCTTTGTTTATGGTGAAGATATGCTTTCACGATAATATCTAGGCGCTGGAATAATTTTCTTAGGGGTTGTTTGTGTTATACTTTAGCAAGGGAAGCTAAGCACTGCGTTGTGGAATTTTTTCATCCATCTTTGAAAGAAATATTGGCAATTTATAAAGCAGGCATATGATCTCCGTGAATACTCCTTCTGACACCTGAATGAAGGCTGCTCACGGCGCATCGAAGTATTCAAAGTATCTAATGTTTGAAGAAATGAATGAATCACTGCCTTACGGTGAGTAGATGCTGTCTAACGATGGCGATTTTGTCTAACGTTTACCAGCCTATCATTAAGAAGAACGAATCTAATGCTACACGATTATATTTACATTTTTTGTTAGGAATTTACCAAATCAACATCATGTTTGCTTCACTATATATGTCCTGAGAATATTAGCACTTCATTACTTATTGTGCCCGTGTTAGCAAAACCGATCTTAGGGTTTATACGGATCGTTAGTTTATTGTTCGCTTATGGGATTTCTCATTGAACCTTCTAGCGTGCAGAAGATTTTGGATTTCTTGCGAACTTTGCTTAAACCCATGACTGATGTGATTGCATTGTTTTGTACGTATATATCATCATCGTATGGAAATTTTTGAAATCGTATTCATTCACACTTTCCTTAAATCTTTCGAATGATCAGTCATATAGCAATCCTTCAAGCAATATGAATGAAGCTTCACGAGTTGAGATTTTGATCCGAACGCTTTTTGGAAATGGGGTGGGATGATGGGTCTGAGCCGTCTGCTCATTCTCACCTGTCTTAACTTGAGGTAAGTATGCAAAAATCTGTAAAGCATAGTGTTAAGGGATTTGCAATGATGCGCATCACACATCTTCATACTGCGTTCCCGTTCGCCACCACTCTTCACATCTTGTATTTACGAGTACTTCATTAGATAACAGACGACGCGTTGGGCACGTTCCTTATAGGCGGATAATGTTACCTAACTCTGGTGAAGAATTATGATAATGTCCGATATGTAGGAGGTTGAATACTACATGAAAGCATGTACCACAAATTCATTCATTCTTTGCCTTCAACCTCAAATTCATTCACATATTTCTTCGTTCATTCATTTGTTGCCTCATTCATTCACTTCACTCCTCTCGCATTCTTCTCTGATGTCATCTTCAGAGAACTTTAGGCTATCATGAACACTACTGATTTTAGCCTCATATACTCACCTATGGCCAAATATGTATTCTTGTAGATTTTTGGCCTTTATAACAACACAGTCGTCGCAATATTGAGCAACTTGTTTATGGAACGACGAATCAAGAATTTTATTTTGCACCCCCAACTTCCTAGTAGGCATGCAATGCTACCTGCAAAAATTCATATGTATATCTGGTACATTCACTCAGACAAATAGATAGACTCAACATTCTTTGTGGAAATGGCTTTGATTGTTTTCTAATATTTTCAGCGATTTTGTCCGCGACCTGAGCCAAGTTGTATTCACTCAGTCCCGTAAAATATGAGATTTGTGTTATGACTAGTTGTATGGATGGATAAAAAGGTGCAACATAATCCATTTTTCTTACCTTGTTATCGAAGGGTTCATGTCAGGTGAATAAGGCAAAGCGAGGAATGAAAGTGGACAAGCTTATTATTACCACACATCGACTATGTATGTATGTATGTAGTGTTGAGAGCTGATGCTTTGTAGTAAGTATGGTGAGCAATAAACATTTTAAGGTTCAGTCTTCAGTCAAGGTTCACTGTTGAAACAAATGGAAGAGTTTGAAAGTAAGACCTTCAGTCCTGTCCTGCAAGAGTTGAAGCAAGCGAGGATTTTTACAGGTGGTCGTGCATTATGTAGTATAAAATGTAAAACATCGTGATGATAAAGGGAAGCTCCTACAACTCCATCATCAACTTTTGGTGTGCTGTATCGGTCCATCAATATTATTTTTTCCTTGGTTCATTCCAACACACATAATGATACAAAAAGTCATAATATGCAGGTACTCTACTCTTCTTCTATTGAATTGAAACAGAGGTTGAAGAGAAGCATCACATCATGATGATTGCCTAAGTACATACATACTTTTTGAGCAGGTATCAACCTTTTTTCTTTCCTCATGCTGCTGCTCCTTTCTTGTTGCAAGGAGGAGTCTTCATCACTGAAGAAAATAATTTTGTACTAGCTGTTGAGGGTGCAAAAGGAAAAGAATGCTGAGACAGAGAGTTACATGTTACATACCTAAAGAAGTAACTAAGTTATCATCATCATATGCACTTTTGTAGAATGTTGATGTGCGACAAACGCTAGAACGAGACGACACGTCGTCGTGAGAAGACCTCTGCTTGTATCTTCATTTTCTCGATGTGAAACTGTGAAGTGCACCTCCAAGACCGCATTTCATTGTCTATGATAACCAGAAAAGCCATTGTGAATGCAGGCCTGTTGTAATTGTTATAATAATCTCTTATTTTTGTTAGTGTTCACAACTTGGATGCCCAGAGGTGTCCAGAAAACAAACGCATAATAAGTGACTAGCAGAGCAGAATATAATATATATACTTTTTCATTTACAACGTTTGTGTATGCATACCTGCTACAGTAATACGCATTGCATTCATACTGAATTTAGCTGGTGGGGGCCCTATTGTTGTGCCTTGTTTGAAAATGATCAAGTGTCAGTGAGCATTTTTAACAGGTGCAGCACCAATAACGCCACAACGGTCGTGGTGCTTTAAAGGAAAGAGCAGCTAGTAGAAATCCAACGTGCCAATAGTGAAATCAGCAATTTTAATTAGCTGAGGATGCTCCCTCCAATCTCTATATAATGGACAAGTTGATGTAAATGCAGTTTTTGGTATATGTCAAATCATTCTAGACATTGTCGCGTGTGTTTTGTGAATTGTGACGTTATTTGATTATGATCCGTACATTTGCACGCATTAACAATGTAAACTGGGATCCTCACTGCTAAATAAAGAAAAGTTGGAAGTGTCAAAAGATTTTACATTCTACACAATGTAAATACAAGGTGCGGCAACTGAGGACTCTTGATTGTACTTGAATTTTATGGCTGATGAATACCATTTAATTTGTTTAGCAGTCAACAATTTTATTGGAAAAGATTAATACACGAAAGGAGTGGGTATTATTTCTTCGCAGCAGTGCGCCGAATATCAAGGATTGAACATTCTCCGTGAATAGTTTAATATAGCTTAATTGTGTTGTGCAAATTAGTCCAAGTTAGAACTTATATCAGTTCAGCAGGGCAATCGGAGGAAACGTCAAAGGGAAAGAACCAAAAACTGTAAGGGGCATGCTTTTACGATAAGTTTAAAGTTATTTTTCAATGAATTGGCAACAACGTTAAGTACCAGTTTGACAGTTTACTATCCTTGAAAGCGAGAAATATTTTATTTTATCTCGATTTGTGACATTCCTAGCATTCTTTTACATTTCTTGAGAGTGATTTATGGTACGACTTGTCTCTTGTCTCACTGAAGGAATCTCATTCGTGGGATTGTCATTGAGTCTTCTAGTTGCGATTGAACATCTTAAAATTCAATGGTCAACTGAGGAGTGCGCTTACAAACATTTGCTGATTTTATTTTTTTGCAATTTAGACATTTTTCACTCAGAATAATGAAACAGCACTATGAAATCTAAATTGTAAAGTTTTTGCTTGCTGAATTAACCGTTTTAGGAAAAACGGGGCAATAAGATACATTGTCAGATGGACATCTCAGGCTCAACTCAACTTCATATTTTACGCTTAGGTGTAGGTAGAATGTGCAAAGGAAGGAACGGTCCCATTTATTATAGTATATTTATTGGTAGTGGAAAATTTATACTCAATTTGGAAATGGGTTTCTCAGGCCAAAAATAAACTCAAGATTATGACTAAATGCAGTTGATATGCGGATAGGTAGAAAGCTAATATTATTGTCTTGATTCTAAATGTATATATCTTCTAAAACGTATCTTGTTATCTAGACAGTCGGATCGTGTTATTAGTTCATCGCTAGAAATTGACGAAGGCTGCTGCTATGCTTTGTACTAATAGATGTGCATCTCTCTATAGTATTGTAACAGTGTTTTCAACTATAAAATCTTGTTGTTCAACCGCATTTTAAGTGGAAAAAAGTAAAAATACTGAAGTAGGGATGATCACATAGCTTTGAAATGCCATATTGCACACTACAGACAAACATGAAAGCATCTTGGTTGGTTACGATAAGAATGAAGCAAACAAGAAAAGATGCACAGCTAGGCAATGTTACTGCCCCTTGAGCATCATCATCAAGAATTGGAAATAATTAGCAGTTTTGCATTCCTATCACTATGTCGTGTGCATAATTTTCTGCTTTTATACACTCTTGAGTTGAGGCTCATTCTCATCTCTTGTTTTATCGGGATAAACCAGAAATAAGTGGATGAAACTAGACACGTAATAAGGGTTGGCACGCGTCTACTATTTCAGGTTGATTGGTTGACAAAATATGCGACGATTGGAATTTAACCCAATTATAGAAAGCAGATAGTTAGTTGTTATTATTACCAAATGAATATATCTGTCAGTTTTACATACAGTTAGAAGGTGACGCATACAAGTTTTTCTCAGATCCATATAATTCTTTTGCATATTCAGATTATTCAAAAGAACGCCTGACCAGTAAATGTAAAGACGTCTGGTTTCTGGTAAGAAATTAGACTTAGCTTCTACAGTTTGGCGTCTGATAGTCTCAGGTGTTCTAAAACTTTCATTTATTATACTCCCAACTCCACCAAGCTGCACAATGAACTCCAGAGAAAAGTACATGTACATGACAAAACGTAGTATTTATTTGGACGTAATAATTTTGTGTAATGTATGTTCATATGCACATTCCGAATACGATAATTTACTATACAATAATGATGATGTGCTCCTTTGAAGATAATGAGTCAAAAACTTATGAATGGTGGGGGGATACGAAGCCTCCAGGTGTTAAATTTTACATACTTCTTTTGCAGACATTCATCTCGCTCCTCTCTTGAAGAGAAAAAAGACGATAAGTGTTGCACAAACAAAAGTCAATATAGTTATTCCTCGTTTTGTGTTGAACACAATACATATTG
Source organism: Orchesella cincta (assembly GCA_001718145.1). NCBI lineage: Eukaryota > Metazoa > Arthropoda > Collembola > Entomobryomorpha > Orchesellidae > Orchesella > Orchesella cincta. The sequence goes on along the minus strand of LJIJ01000761.1, from coordinate 57,489 downwards.
GCTGTATATTCTTCATTTTTTGTTTTCATCATTATCGTCATCATCTTCAACTCACAAAATGTAGTCAGGCAGTCTGCATCAACAGAAGAAAATGATTATTAACTCCAATGATGAGAGTGATGGCCATAGAGAATTGTGAAGTATTATTTTTTATGATTAGTAGTAGGCTTTCGCTCTTAGCAATATATGCCAATAATATTATCTGGCAGGAAGGAAAAAAACATGTTGAGGGTGATGATGACTAGCTAATTCACCATCGCATCGTTATATTATCCATTAAGTCAACAATAGAGCAAAGCCAGTTACCCTTAATAGCTTATATATTTTTTCATCTATGGTATTGTATGTGCTTGACTATTGTATTAGTGTGGATATTATGTGCAGGTGTTTTGGCTTCAAAACAGGTAAAAATTGTTTTAATTATTAGGGGTACTTACTGCTCCAGGCGAGATTTTTAACTTTGTATTTCTAATGAGAGTTATTTTTTTGTGAGCACATGTGAGAGCTGGGCTTTGAGCTCACCTCATTGTTAAAGTCCAGCACGAAATGTGCTGAGCTGAGTTCAACAACGCAGATTCATGTAAATAGGCATCATCCTGTAACCTTGAATTTTCGGTAAAAACTCCTGAAAAGGAAAGCGTGTACAAGCTTAAAAACAGACCACTACTTCTATCTCTAGCTATCTAGTCGTGGCTCTCGGTAGATGAGTGAAGACTCAACGTGAGCGTTGTTTTTAGTTTGTTAGACATCATGGCTTCGTAGGTGCTTAGCAAACCAAACATTACAGAATTACAGCCTAAAGCGGTAAAGAACTTAGGAGAACAAAGATAGTCGTGGTTCATCTTCCGATGGTTATATACTCTTGATTTCTTACTTCAGCAACAGACAGGAAGAGTAGGGATTTACCATAGAAAGTAGACACCACAGTTATTCGACATTTTTTTAATAAGCAATGGACTCTGGACTGGGCGGAAATCGCATGACACCAACCAAATGTAATCATTTATTAGGCTGCTTTGCCGATTCCATATAGCATACACTTGAAAGATTAGTATTATTCCTTGTTTTTTCTGGATCACATCACGAGCTGAGGTTGTTACCTTTGTTGAGTTTCTGTTCTAATTCGTTTTCTCTGAACTTCTGAAAGGTACTGGTGTTTAAGTCCTATATAACATATCCTGTACGCTTTAGTATGCACGTTGGGTTGGTATTCACCGTGTACTTTGACCACCGGCATTGTTTCACCAGGAATGTATCGAGTCTTCCCAAGAATACAACATTAAGTCATTGTACGTTCCTTCCAGAACAAAAAACTAAAGTAGCCTTAGCTTCAGCTCCTTATATTATGCTGCATAATATTGTAAATGTTCCTATCTTTTATCTCAGGTATTCAAAAAGTTTCTTCTCATCATCATGAAGCAGTAGCAAGCAAAAAAAGGAGAACTCACTCAGATTCTCCAATGCAGTGCTTCATTATTACATTGTTATCCTCTGCGAAGGGCTTTTTTAGAGTGGAGTCCGTTTACTCCTCCAATTCCCTACTCTCCAGGTTGAACATTGAAATACTTGCATTATATTGGGGTATAAGGGAAAATTCCATGTTATATTGTCTTCATGTTCCTAATGCATTTGTGCTTGTAGATGATACTGTATAATGTTTCGTTTTGAATGGTTGTTAAAACTGAGGGACACGCATTTTAAAGGTAAACTAAGAAGCTCAAGCAACAGGTATATAAAAATACTGTGAACAAGACACTTTTTGAAAGTATTTTTTGAGGGGGTATTGTATATATCATTGTAGTTTTAATGATCCCTCATGCTTGCCTGGTCGAACTAGACCCAAAGACGCTCATTTTTTCATTGTGCATACTTATTCACTTCGTAGAAAAGAGGCAGTATAAAAGTGTTTGTTTTATCTTTATATTTTCCATAAGGCTAATATTATAACCAAATTTACGATCCACGTCCATCCATACAGTTACAGTAAGAGGAAAGAACCCTGTCATCGACTCATTCGTTTTGCTGCAATTAGTACGGGCGTGTTCAATGTTTCCTCCTATATCAAATTGGAAAGCTCGAAAAATCGAGTTTCTGAATGTTTCAATTTTTTATTTCCACTTGTGATAATAACTGGATTACTTCTTTATTGTTCAAATACAGATAAATTGGAAACGAATGACATATTGAAGTGTAGGATTATAATGCTCGAGCTTATAAATGGCTCAAGCTTTTACAGCGTGCAGGTGCACAAACTATAAGTAGTATATAAGTACTGTACTATACTGCATACATGATATGATATACCATGTAGCATTGTCCACTCTGCAATAAAGGAACGGATTGGTGTGTGACATCCCAAATCCAATTTTTTTCCACCGTTTTCAAATGATAATAATAATAATGATTCTTTTCTGAAGCCACATGCATCATCATCATGAAAAAAGTAAAGGTTTATTGCATCTAACAGAAACTAAAGTTTTTTTTCTTCCTATTCCACACAGCAAAAAGATAGAGAGGAGTAACCGTCGGCCTAAAATGTGTATTATATGGTTTAGTTAAAAGAAACGAAAAGGAAGGGGCAATGATGAGAGGTTGATGATGATTATGTCCAACATGATGATAATGATGATGAAGTTGTGGATTGTTGGATTACTACAATCTACAATCATCGCAACATGGTATCTACTAGAATCTCTTTGGTCCATTTTATGAACACAACACACTCATCCACATGTATTCTTTTAACATTATTGGTGGAGTGGAATGAACAACAATGCGCATTTCTTATTCTTCTTTCTCTCTCTCTCTCTCTCTCTCTAGAGAGATATCCAGGGATTTCATTTTTTTTCTTTGTCGTAACTTTATAGGAGATCTGTTTGGTTTTCGGTACATGTCATGACACACCGTTTCATGAGAGATCCACATTCTGTTTATCAATTGATGTATATTAAGATTAATAATAGTGTAGCGAGTGAACAGAACAAGATTCTTTGGAATTACGTGATGAAAAACATTTATTGTTATTAAAAATGATGTGTGAGTGATGTGGAGAAACGTTCCGAGATTTTATACCAGCTAAATATTATATTGTATGCATTTTGAACAAATGGCCACACTATTTCTTTCTGCATCTACAAAGCTATATAATAGCTACGTACGTATATTGAATGTCCCAACAATAACCTTATGTAATCCAAATGTTTATGGTATAAAAGTAAATTATATACTTTCTTCAGCTAGTGCAACTCTTTTCAAATATCACAGTAATTCTAAATATTTTCCTTTTTTGTTTTAATCTTTCGGCAATAAGTCACTAGAATCAAAATGTAGACTAAATTACAGCCACACAAAACACGCAACTAAATAAATTAAACTGCATCTCTCTTGAAACATGATTTTTGCAAATAATATACTTAACCATATGGGCTCACGTGCATACAACAATTTCAGATGAAAAGGATGAATGACATGGCAAGGGACGAATCATTGCAGGTTCAAGGTCCCATTTATTTCGTCGCAAAAGTTTCTTGGAACGCTGAGAAAATGAGACTGGTTGTATGTATGTAAATACATTCAGCAACGAAAAATCAGAGGAAGTATAATAATTTCCACTTTGTTTAAGTGGCTCGTGCTAATAAAATGCGCATTTTACATAACAGAATTATTATTAACTACACCTCAGTGTCGATATATTAGTCAGTCACAATAATGGGGAAGAATTCTCGTTTTTTCAGAAGCGTCATGCACGTCTGAAATAATGTAGGTAGGTAGGTAATAATTCTTTAAAAAGAATTGCGGATGAATAAGCAAGCAGGAGGGAGAGTAATTACTAGTTACGCAAACATCGATTCCCTATTTATTTATTATGATCGTTATTACCCAAGCAAAAACAATTATTTTGCACAATGAAGAAGAGTCTTCACAAGTTTACTTGTAATATAACCTTGTTTAAAAAGGAGTACACTATTCCATTTATTTACCACAGCCGCAAAATGATGAGCAGGCTTTGTTGGTCAAAAAGCCAAGCCCTCTGAGATCAAGGAAGATAATGAAAGGTTCCATTACATGTCAGCGAGCAACTAGCAACAACTATTTTTGAAGGTGTATAATAAATACGCATGCATCATCAAACATGTTTGAGATATTATGCCAAAAGTACGTTGTTACATTCATGTTCAAATTGTACCAAGAACTTGCCTTATTTATAGGGTGCAAAAATCCTCGAAAAAAAAATGAAAAAGATAAGACAAATCTGAATGAAAGGGAAAACGAACGCGAAAGCAATTATTTGGATTTGTCTTGTTCTGCTGATGATTTTGCCAACCCCATGTTGATATGTCTTTTTTAGAGATGCACGTCGACAAAGTTGAGGCAGCGGGACATATCGGTCATGAAATGTCAGTCATTGTCACAATTATCCCTGCATGTCACTTGCTTTTACTTGCACCTGCCTATGCAGTTTTGATATGAAAAAATGAAGTATTTTTAAAAATAATTTGTACAATTTAGCTTCTTTAGCGTATCATAAGATTCAGAAAGATGTTCACATTCTGCCATTTTTATTTTGTAGATAAGAAGGGTGAATAAGCTGTTGACTATATTGCAGTTTGACCGATTCAACTGCTATGTTAGTTGAGGATCACATGTGCAATATTAAGATTTCATGTAATGCATGTGAAATGCTCAAAACCTATAATTACCAACATTTAGTCTTCTTGTGGGGGTTGATCACGCACAACACAATATCAAGGCTGTGCTGTGCCCTATGTTCATGACGAAAATTGTGTTGGGCTGCAAAAAGGGTTGGTTGAGTTTTTCCTTTGCGTTGGACGAAATATTATTATTACCCACGTTATGCTAGACTCTTCAAAGCAAACGAAGGCTTTTTATAGTTTCATTATGTATGTATTTAGTTAGTTTTCATCTCACTCACCCGCAACATCAAAAACTGTAATAGAACCTGCTTTCATGTTCATCGTCTAGATTCCTCCACAAAAATAAAATGTATGCATAAGTAATTTTTTTTTGAAGAATTCTCATTTTGCTGACAATGATGACACGCTGATCCATGTTTCTGAGAATGACTAACATTTCATTTTTTCATGACTTATCTTTTTTTATATGTGCATGTATGTATGTATTTGGATCTGTAGTAGGCTCTATTAGTCAGCAAGGAAGAAACGAAAATTCTTTTGTATTTTTCAGAACGAAATGGGGAAAGGCCACAAGAGTGATCCGTCGGAGTGGAGGGCAGTTGCCGGCACATACACTGATTACAAAGAAGTTGGAAACAGGACTTGGGAGGTGAAGCATCCAGAAGAAGAAGAAGAGGAAAATCGCTTACACAACAACCACAAAGTGCATTATTTTCATTTGCAGCAGAGCACAACGAGCCGAGATGACTCTTTGTTTCACAACAAAGAGGATTCTATGAGTAGAATTCAAAGGAATGATGCACAAGACGAAACAAATCATCCATATTATTACCAAGACGAGTCAATGAATATCCGGTCGGTGGAAAAGGATAATAATAACTGTGCTCCCGCAGAAGCAGGTACTCAGCTTTCCATGTTTTACTCTATGAATGAAGTCAAAATCAGACCTCTGTTGTATGAAATCTCTTGCTTGCTACTTGTTACTTGCTACTTCCTTTTATTCATCATCATCATAATAATCAAGCTCATTAAATGCGCTTACGTAAACGGGATTCTTTCTTTCATCTTCTAGTAAAAATGCCCACCAACAGATATTCCAGTAGAAGAGGTGGAGGTTTTGGGATCGGACTGTCAACCTTTTGGATGTCAATTACGGTCTCATTCGTTGTGACAACGCTTATCCTCCTGACCTCTAATGTAGGTTTAGTCAGCTCTTGTAATGAAGCAGTTTGTGCCAGTATTGTCTCCAAATGTACGCTCACCCAAGCCTGCAAATGTGAGCTCAAGAATTGCACATGCTGTAAGGAGTGCTTTGATTGTCTCACTTATCTCTATGATGAGTGCTGCTCGTGTGTTGGTAAGAAATGGATATGAATGAACCATTCGCTAAGAACATTACTTTAAAACTAGAGTTTTAGCAAGTTTATTTCTTTTGACAGAACTTTGTCCAAGGCCCAATATTTCCCATCATGTGCAAATGCACAGCCAAGTAGGAGACTTGAAGGAACCCATTGATGAGTTGTTCAGAGCCCTGACAGAAGAAAAGGATATACAGGGGCGCTGGGCGACGTTTACCTATCCGATTGATATTGATCAATCTTGGTTTATGCCCAAACCAGAGGCTGCTTCAAGCGCTAATGTCTACAGTAAGTTTGTGTAAAGTAACTTGTTTTACACCATTAATGAATTTCGGATTTAAATGAGTTACAGCAATGTCGAATTCAATAATAGCAGCATCATTTCAATTCTACCGAGGAGACATTATTATATTTTCACGTTTTTCATTCTTGTTCGCCTCAGGTGAACATTTTATTACTCGGATTCTTGATTACTATTTATTAGTGATCATAATATAGCTGCTTGTTTGGGTTCTCATGTAGATTGAAAAAATGAATTGCATATTATTCCTTGTGTTGTAGCTGTGGGCAAAATCGTTGTGGATCCAACGAAAGAGGTGGTCACGGTCAATTGCACTGTGGCTTACATGTCTGAGTGCATGCCCTTGAACAAGTGTCGAAATTCCTGTCATTCCATGGGAGCATCATACTTTCGCTGGTTCCATGATGGCTGTTGTGAATGTATTGGCAGTACTTGCATCAATTATGGGATTGATGAAAGCAGGTATGCACCTCTTCTGAACAAGATGATGATAAAATATATAACCATTCTCAAGCAGGCTGCTTGCATTATTCACATTTCATGAGATGATGATACGGTAGCTAACTTGAAAAAAAAATGTTGATGGATGTTTTTTTCGGGTACCTCATGCCAACTTTCATTCCAATTGTATATGCGCTACCGTATCATTGTGCTCATTATGAGTAATAAATCTTTGAGAGCTTTCTGTTCACTAGTATGCAATTTTCATTCAATTTCGTGTTATGAAATCATAGATGCACTCGCTGCTCTCTGGAAGATGATGCTGAGGATGATCCGATGGAAGTCGATGTGTCCGAAGACACTGACAATGACTAGGAAAGGATACTTGAATGCTGGAGTTCAAGTATATAGAATGAAAGTTGTTTATAATATGTATAATAGTATGTAGACTTAAGTTATGTTGTTTTACAATCAAGTTATAATTTTAAGCAGTTTGAAGCTACAAAGTATTGCATGGCTTGGCAATTTCTTTATCCTTTGATATTCAACTTGTGTAAACACTTTGGAAAGTAATGCCGAGTTCCCTTATAATAATTATAATAATATAATACAGTTTAGTCTTGGCTTTGGATGTGAAACCTAAAGCTGGATCCGTTGTTTGCTATAATATGAAATTGGGATGAATGTGTAAGACTGAAGGCTTTTACACAAAGGAAGGGCATTATAGATAGCATATTAAATTAACATACTATTATTCGGCAAGTTTTATTTTACTGGAATACTGTTCATAGCGTCGATTACCATTTCAATGATTTGTTGGAAGGAAAGGAAAAGCTTATTATTGGAAAATACTATAGAAAAATGTGTACATCTTTTATGTAAGTACAAGCCAATAGTTTATAGTATGTTGCATTTAGTATGTAATGTCACAATGACAAATGGTCATTTTGAAAACTTTTATCCTTTTTAATTTTTAACAATCACAATGAAACTCTGATTCCGTTTTTGGTACAAGTACGTCAACATTATTTGTTTATAACTGTGCCATTTTTTAAATGTTAAACCATGCAATGCAAATATTCTGATATTCAATATTGCAGAAAAGCACATTCCAATAATTATTGTACTTCTGTGAGTACAGCTTATTTTCACGATAACAGAAGTTTTCACGATTTACAAATTGATTAGTTACTTGTCAACTTGTCCATATATTAACTCTACTTCCCTTCAAGTCTGTAAGTACATAAAGTTGTCAAGTTTTAGAAATACGATTAGGATTGAAATGACGCTGATTTATGTGTAAAGCAATGTAGAGGCTAATAAGCTCGTGCTATATTGTTATAGCTTGTAGCACAAAATTCGAAAGGGAGATATGTTAAGTTACCTTTTTTATGAATAGTTTTAAATATTATGGTTTTTGAAATGACCTGCAATTCAATATTGATATGAATGTATGTCGACTTATGCTGATATAATGTGAATATTAGTTCTAGCTTCATTAAATGTTACATGCATGTAATATAATATATATGTATCTACTCTAAACTACTATAATTGTTGTTTTTGTTATTTTAATCGTTTCTGAACTTTTAAATAAATACCCATGAATTTAAAAAAAAGACCACTGTTTCAAAAGCTGTTTCAGTATGACTGAATTCATTCAGAAATGAAAGGTAAGACAGAGGGAGTGTGTTTGCAACTGTAAAAGTTAGTTTAGCATTCAGCAATGTAGAAACTAAGAAACCTCAGTACATGACTAGTTTTTTACAGTTCTTAAATTTCCCTTTATTTGTCCTTGTATACTGAGGTTTTCTTTTTGCCGTTTTTAAAAATCTCTGTCCTAATTTCAAAGGATAAAACAGTAAACTATACAAATATGTCATGAATCATTGACCGGCGGCATTACGCATTCATTCAATAAGCAACATGGATAAAGATTGCAAAATATTAGGCCCATTACCGTGACAAGACCATGAAGTGATGATGTACTCATCCTAAATTGAACGGTTTTAATAAGCAACAGGAAGTTGGCGAAAGCCTCAGTAATTTGTTATTATCCAAACATTTCAGTTACAACTGCTTAAAAATCTACAAAAATTATAACTTGAATTGTATTGTAAAGTATAATATGTGAGACAGACAATGTACAGCTATTCACTCATAAATGCTGTCATGTCATATACTGGTGTATCCAGCAATTAGATTTAAAACGCTTTGAGAACAACTGTTTTAGACAAAAAAAACTCTTTCATTATGTAGAAAATCTGAAGAATTTATTCATTATACTCATATAGTAAGACATTAAATCGTATCTTAACTGTCTAAACGCTCTCGAAACTTTCGCGGGCACCACCACTCCAATCGGTTGGGTTTTTGTTATTACATTTTCAGACTAGATTTATACTGAAGAAAATCAAGGTTTATTTACGATCCTCCTTTTCTCCAGGTACAATTTCATACTCCTCATACTTTGGAAAAGTCTTTAATCACGAAAAAGAAACTGTTAAATGAATCAAACCAACAAAATTTTCAACCAATATATGCAGAAAGGTTACCTGAACAGTTTCTGGTTTCTTTTGTGTCACTCCTTCAGGATTATATTCTTCTCTCAGTTCAGCAGCATTCACTTTCTTCATATCCGCTATTGCTTGATTTCTTAAGACTTCTTCGACTGTTGGAGGTTCTTTTCTCCTACCCCTTAACCAAGCTATTAAGTTTAAAAAGGTAAAATGAGTCAAAATCAAATTTGGTATCACAATACGCAGTAATAATTATTACTAAATTACGGTTGGGATTCACGAAGCTGGACCACTAGTTTTTTTTGTCAGGTTTAGGGAAATTTTTTAGTATATTTTTCTACGAATTAAAGCATTCTGATAGTTTTGGTTCTGCTTTAAAAAACTTTGCTGGTGCAGTTTCGTGAACTCTAAATTACCTTCCCATTCCGCAGGCATTTCTTGCATGAAATTGTCTTTTACTACTGGCTCAAACCACCGGGCATCCTTACGTTTCCCAATACTTGGATCTGTAAAGTATCATTCAAGGTAGTTAATTCTTAGTAATCCACAATAATCTACTCAACAATTAGCACCTACAACGTCTAGCCACAAACATAATTTGACTATCAACTGGATACTGCGTTTTCAGTTATTGGAAAGTTCCACGAACCTGCAGGGATTTCAAAGTATTGGTTTCCAAAATTGTCTTTTCCAATCAAATTTCCTCTGATTTGTCTGGGTCTCAGGGAATTCCTGAAGTTTGTCCAGATCATCTTAAAAACATCCCTTTCCTTCGGCATACTGATTAAAACTTTGTGAATTTAAAAACGAGCAACACCTTTACGACAGCAGTTTTTATTTTGTCACTTTATCCAAACGCAACTAACACAGTAATTATAGAAAATTACAACAGTTTCATCTTCAGGAACGTTCAATCGAATTAAAGAAAAACTTTGTCGCAGTAGATCTTGTTGAACTGTTTATAAGCTTAACAATTTTTGTTGTTATTTATGTAATTAATGCACAAAAACCATGATGTTTCCCCCTTTATCAACATACTAGAAGAGGGCCCGTTACTGCACTAAGGCAGTAATAATTGCAAAAGACCCACTGAGGTATCGATGTCGCAACATGTTAATGTAGCAGTGTGGTGGCATCATGTAGAAATGTGGCAGCATGTAGAAATGTGCCACGTTCCTTCTTCAATATGCAGACTTCTGTCTTTTTGTTTTTCTTGTTTTGTTTTGTTTTTTTATTATTTATTATTACAAAGCTGTATAAAAAGGATTGCAATATTGTTTCTACTTATCATCTAATTCAACATCACCCATCGCTGCCACTGCATCGTCTGCTTCCCGCTCGTCCAGTTTCTGCTGCAGCTCCATCTTGTGGCGTTCGGCCTGGGCCAACTGTTTCTGCAGATCCCGTACTTCCATCTGCCGCCGATGCTCCTCCTGCTGTCGAACAGCTTCATGCTGCATGCGCCTCCGCTCAATGGCCTCCTGGTTAGCGAATCCGCACAGGCAGTAGCAGTGCTCCTTATTCATCCAGGAATCGCACTCAGCACAACGACCCCAACCGCCCTCCACCCATCCTTGTCGTCCACCCTGTGGAGCTTTGCACTTAAAGCAGGAGACTGAAAGAAAAATTAGAAACATGCAAAATACAATTAAGTTACACAAAAGAATAGGAAACTTACCTGGCTTTTGATGAGCGGCTCCTTTGATGAGGATTCCACAGGCTTGGCAATGGCGATCAAAATTCGTGATCCTGGATCGGTTAGCGTACGGCTGGTATCTGGCAGACTTCATCTTGAAGGAATAGATTCAATCGGCTGATTGCTTCGATTCCCGTGTAGAATATGTCACTGAGGTACCCCTGTGGCAGCCTAGTGCCACACTTTCCATGGTGAAGCCCATAGTGCCGCAAGTTGCCCATAGTGCCGCAAGTTAAGGGCAGCCCATAGTGCCGCAAAGTTAAGCGGGGCAGCCATAGTGGCCGCAAGTTAAGCGGGGCAGCCCATAGTAAGTTAAGCGGGGCAGCCATAGTGCCGCAATATAAGCGGGGCAGCCCATAGTGCCGCAAGTTAAGCGGGGCAGCCCATAGTGCCGCAAGTTAAGCGGGGCAGCCCATAGTGCCGCAATATAAGCGGGGCAGCCCATAGCTGCCGCAATTTAAGCGGGCAGCCATAGTGCCGCAAGTTTAAGCGGGGCAGCCCATAGTGCGCAAGTAAGCGGCAAGTTAAGTGTGCCGCAAGTTAAGCGGGGCAGCCCATAGTGCCGCAAGTTAAGCGGGGCAGCCATAGTGCCGCAAGTTAAGCGGGCACCCATAGCTGGCAAGTTAAGCGGGCAGCTCATAGTGCCGCAAGTTAAGCGGCAGCCCAGCCCAGTAGCTGTTAAGCGGGGCCAGCTAAACAGTAGCAGCGGCCAGCCATAGTGCCGCCTGTTAAGCGGGGCAGCCCAGCGGGGCAGCCCATAGTGCCGCAAGTTAAGGGGGCAGCCCATAGTGCCTTGAGGAAACCATTTCTTTTGGCTACTATGGGCTGCCCCCTTTAACTTGCGGCACTATGGGCTGCCTTAACTTGCGGCACTATGGGCGCCCCGCTTAACTTGCGCACTATGGCTGCCCCGCTTAAACTGCGGTGCCCGCTTAACTTGCGGCACTATGGAGATATAATGTATAATGGTGTCCTCCAAAGAATCAGCCAGCCAGGTAGATTCTTTGCTTATGTTTTAGATTAGATTTACTGGTCTAATGTGATACACATCAGACCTAATGAAATACTGCAAGCGTATGAATATAGAGGCAAAGACTCCATCATGTTGATAATGTATTACTATTAATTTTATTCTTTGAGAAAAGGTCAAAAGCCGAATGCTGAATAATTGGTAACCGGCGATTTCCTCCCGGGACAACTTCCCCCCAGAGGTCAATTTGCTCCCGGTGCAACTTCCACCCGGACCAGTTTGCTCCCCATGCAACTTGCTCCCTCGGGGGTTTGCTCCCAGTACCATTTTGCTCCCACACTTTAGGTTTAGCATATTTATGCAGAAATTGTAAGATGTTGTAATGACATAATAATAATGAGTTTTTAGAGCGATTATTATCACACTAGTTAGTTGTCCAATCAAATGTACTTTCAATTTTAATCCGATATCCTTACTTGCACTAGCGTCTAAAAACGTAATATGCTACATAAATATATAAATAGGTAAATGTGCAGGTAACCTTCAAAATAAACGGGGGAAACGGAAACCTTTTAAAGAAAATGGAGACTTTTAAACTTCTAAAATTCAATACATTTAAAAATTCGAGATGTGGCGATATAGTTTAAGAACTTTTATTACTTAATTTTTTACCCGGTTTGTAAAGTAGATTTTGATTTTAATTTAATGGAATTTAATTTTCCTCAACTTGCATAAGTTGCACCAAAAATGCATCCAAAATTTCAAAGCGCATCCTAGGATGCAAGTTGCATCTTTCCTGCATTCTTGGACACATTTTTTCATTGGTGTGTTTTGAAGGAAACCTTCCAAAATTTACACAAAATTTGAATTTTTCTAACTATATTTCAAAACATTTCTTTAAAAATCATAAAAACTTTCAATTGAAACATTAATTTGGGTTTTAGAAATGTACAAAATGAAAAAAATTACGGTTTGAATGACCCGTGAGTCAATAAATTGGGGTTTAATTTTTCAAAATAGGTTGATTTTCAACCCCGATTTTATCAAAATTTCAACCTGCATCCTTTCGCATCCGATTTGTTTTGAAAACGCATCCAAAAAACCTTTCAAGTTGCATCCCGCGGTCACTCTATCATCATGTAACAGAAAAGGTAACGTAGAACAGATAAGTAGAACTAAAGAAATAAAATAGTGCAAAATATTCCAATTTTGCATTGATTTACACTGTTTTATGTAGTAACCCGTTTTTACTCATAAAATCCATAAAATTATTATAAGTATTATTTTAAGTCCGGAAATCAGTTTGTTTCCAAAACAAAGTAATATTTTTTTTAACTTGATCTCACTTAACAGCTGAATTATGAATCTTTGGTAGACCTGTCTGAATTCAATGGATCTTGGTAAACCTAAGCATGGGAGCAAAATGGTACTGGGAGCAAACACCCTGAGGGAGCATATTGCACGGGGAGCAAGTTGACCCGGGAGTATATTGACCTGGGAGGAAGTTAAGCTGGGAGGAAGTTGCATGGGGAGCAAATTGACCTCTGGGGGGAAGTTGCCCCGGGATGAAGTCGCCTAGACCCGAATAATTGATAAGCAAATATCGACGGCTGACAACGAAACGGCTTTATCTTTTTTTGGTTCAATAAGAAACGGCTTTATCTCTTTTTTGGTTCCATACAGACCATTCCTCACAGCTGGTAAATTTCCTGCTTTGTCTGTATGGTGGGGGTAATTGCGAACGACACCTGTATGGACTTCCGGAATTTTTTAGAAAAAACAAGTAAAGTCCCCTTCCCTTTATGTTGGCGTACTCCTGCCAAAAACTTTTTGTCTCCAATTTGGCTGAAAATTTGGTGGATAGTATATTTTAATGCGTAAATTACGAATCTGCAATAAAAGAAGACGGCACTCGATCGTGGGAAAACCCTATAGGAAAAAGAACAGAAAAAGGGTTTAATTTTTAAAATTTTTCCCTCCAGGAGGCGCCAGTGCCGTCCTCTTTTATTGCAGATTCGTAATCTACGCATTAAAATGTACAATCCACAATTGGGACATTGCTCATGTCAGCAAACCATTTTCAATCCAAAAGGTGTATTTGCTCTTCTAAAGTATTACATTTTACACACCCTTTCTAATTTTGAGCCTTAGATTCTCGTAAGCAAAAACATTATAGCACCTTGAACGAAACAACTGCGCAAATTGCGGTCTATTTAACAAGTGGGACGTTGCTCTTTTCAGTAAACAATTTTAAAGCCAAAAGCTGTATTTGCTCTTCCAAAGCATTACATTTTACACACCCTTACTAATTTTGAGCCTTAAATTCTCGTAAGCAAAAAAGTTATAGCAGCTTGAACGAAACAACTGCGCAAACAGCGGTCTTTTTGACAATTGGGACATTGCTCTTTTCAGTAAACAATTTTAAATCCAAATGCTGTATTTGCCCTTCTAAAGCATTACATTTTACACACCCTGTCGAATTTTAAGCCTTAAATTCTCGAAAGCAAAAAAGTTGTAGCAGCTTGAACGAAACACGTGCGCAAATTTCGGCCTGTTTAACAATTGGGCGTTGCTTGTGAGGCTGCTTTGTCTCACAGCAACACGGACGACACCTTATCGGAGCTCCATCCAACTCGCTGCCTTCAGAGCTGCTAGCTTACCATCACCCCATGGAATGATTGCGAGGATTTGAAGTTGAGGACGCGGAGGTTCATGCTTCATCATCCAGAGACAACAACAAGAGGATCACCAGTTCGCCACCGACGGTACACTGAGTCGGACAGCAGAGAGTCAAGGAGTCAAAATACATTTTTAAAGTTCATCATTCAAGTTGTGAAGGATAGAAGCTTTGCGGAGAATAAATCAGTTATTTATATTTGTTATTATTACAATTAAATGATTAGTGTTCCTCATAAAGTTTTATTGATCAAGCAACTGTAGAATCGTGGTCGAACTCATAATAGAAAGCATAACAAGTTATTGAAGCATTAGTACATTGTATTTGTCAGTTAAAGGTCAGAAAGAAAGTAACGCGAATATTACGGGCATTTTCAGAATAGCGTTATAGCTAGCGTCAAAAGTAGAAGAAAGAGCGTTACATGCTCTTGCCAGTAAACAACTTTAAATCCAAAAGCTGTATTTGCTCTTCTAAAGCATTACATTTTACACACCCTGTCGAATTTTGAGCCTTAAATTCTCGAAAGCAAAAAAGTTATAGCAGCTTGAACGAAACATGAGTGCAAATTACGGCCTATTTAACAATTGGGACATTGCTCTTGCCAGTATACAATTTTAAATCCAAAAGCTGTATTTGCCCTTCTGAAGCATTACATTTTACACACCCGGTCGAATTTTGAGCCTTAAATTCTCGAAAGCAAAAAAGTTATAGCAGCTTGAACGAAACATGTGCGCAAACTGCGGTCTATTTAACAATTGGGACATTGCTCTTGCCAGTAAACAATTTTAAATCCAAAAACTGTATTTGCCCTTCTAAAGCATTACATTTTACGCACCCTTTCGAATTTTAAGCCTTAAATTCTCGAAAGCAAAAAAGTTGTAGCAGCTTGAACGAAACACGTGCGCAAATTTCGGCCTGTTTAACAATTGGGACATTGCTTGTGAGGCTGCTTTGTCTCACAGCAACACGGACGACACCTTATCGGAGCTCCATCCAACTCGCTGCCTTCAGAGCTGCTAAGCTACCATCACCCCATGGAATGATTGCGAGGATTTGAAGTTGAGGACGCGGAGGTTTCATGCCTCATCATCCAGAGACAACAACAAGAGGATCACCAGTTCGCCACCGACGGTACACCGAGTCGGACAGAGAGTCAAGAGTCAAAATACATTTTTAAAGTTCATCATTCAAGTTGTGAAAGATAGAAGTTTGCGGAAATAAATCAGTTACTACTATTTGTTATTATTACAATTAAATGATTAGTGTTCCTCATAAAGTTTTATTGATCAAGCAACTGTAGAATCGTGGTCGAACTCATAATAGAAAGCATAACAAGTTATTGAAGCATTAGTACATTGTATTTGTCAGTTAAAGGTCAGAAAGAGAGTAACGCGAATATTACGGGCATTTTCAGAATAGCATTATAGCTAGAATCAAAAGTAGAAGAAGAAGCGTTACATAATGTAAAGACGTTAACTTACCAAATAGGAGTTTAGAAGGTCTTGAATTTGTTGCTCATATTTTCGCTCAAAACTTACTCCATCTTGATCCACTGATGACCACATCTCCATAATTTGAGGTGCAGCATCAACCTTATACTCCTGAAGTTCCGATTGTTCCCCATTTTCCACCGTGTAAAACCGTGGAACTCTAAACTGAAGTTTGCCTAGACGAAGAGTGATCCCGAGATCGGAAACCTGGAGCCCAACACCTTCCTTAAGTTCATACTTGCCACTAAGCGCAAATTCGTTGTCCCAAATGCTCAACTGAAGACCAAGGTAGACCTCCTTTGTTGCCATTAGTCCACATCTGTAAGCTCGTATTGGTAAGTATCACTGATAAGGTAAGCATGCGGTATTTTCAAAGAGTAGGAAAAGTTGGTAGGTTGTATATCAAGTTGGACACGATTGTGTGAAAGGCCTCCGTATACCCATTCACTGAAAATGATGACATATCGAAATATTAAAATTTTACGAATTTAAACATTTGTGCATTAAAGTGCCCCAATACTTACGGTAAAATCATTTTGTGGTTAATATTGCGACAAACTCCATCCGTACAATTCTCCCAAGTGTTATCATACGACAGGGTATAGAGAACAACCGGAAACAAGTTATGATCTGGATCATAGAAGAATTTCCCTAACTGAAGCATCAACGTTGAGTATTCAAGCAGAATAGAGTTTATTGTTGGAGTGGGTAAATGGGGGAGAAAGTTGAGAAATGCTTCCTCTTTCTTAGTTTCTGCTACCACATTTCTATCCAACACTTCTTGACTTCGGAGAATGCTCAATCCTTTGTTTGAAAGAAGTATTTTAAATCGCATGAAAGCTAAGTGGGGTAATTTGTTATTTTAAAAGTATTATGATTTACCGAATGTTTGCAGCAACTGGACAAAATTTTCAGTTTTGAAACTTATCATCCAAAATGAGTTCGCAGTCCGTATTTCCATTTCGTCCTTGGTCTACACATAGATATAAGCTAGAAAAATGAAATTTAACAAATATTCGAAAGAGTTTAACTTTATTTGTATTAATATAGCAATCAATAGTTCGCTGATTGACGAAGTCTGCTCCAACTTCTACCCATTCTTCCATCATCTGCTCTGCGTATTGAGTTTCTACCACATTCCCCTCTTCATAACCCAATAGAGTTCTGAAGTCGTCAACGTCAAAGTTCATGGCTACATTTGAAACCTGAATGCCAACATCTTGCACATATTCCAAGTCTGCGGAGAGTTGCAATGTGTAGTTTGTAATTGTTAAGCTGAACCCTTTCCAGTATTCTGTGGCTCCGCTAACGAGGTCAGTATCACTCAGTGTGAAATTGTCGATGATGATTTGAAGGTCTGGAATTTTGAAGTCGAGCTCAATGTTTGTTGAGTTGATTTTAGTGTTCAAGCTCGTCAAGTTGGCATTCACTACCTCAGGATTCCTTAAAAATAGTAACAACGAGGTTAAAAGGTGTTGAACCAATTGAAACAACAATGTTATTTACCTGTAATCGTAATCCTGCTGGACTCCTGAGCAAACTCCAATATAGCAGAAGTAAAATCCATACGTGTAATTTAAGGAAGGAAGAATTAATGCACCATCCGATTTAGAAAGTTGTAAAGCTAAGGTTGGCAGGTCAAAATTTAGAAAGTCGAAAGGTGAGTACCCTTCAGGGATCTTGTTTGTGCTACTCCCAAACCAAGAATTGTACAACTCGGGATGTGTGACCTGGAGAAGCAACTTTTCAACAGGGGTAAGCTCCGAAATGTCGCGTTTGATACTCTTATTTGCGGTGGCTCCTTGAAATAATAATGCAACTGTTGCAAAACTTAAAAGATGCCATTTCAACCGTTGTAGTTCTTCTGTGCTATATGTTGTCTCTTGCTGGTCCAGATGAAGAGTGTTGTGTGACCAGGATTGGGGTTGCCATTAGTATGGTAACGAAAGCTCAGAAAAGAATGGCATTTATAATTGTGCTATTTCATAACAAAGGTTGATTATTATCAATGATAATTACGTAAAAGTGACTTGACAGATGATTTGGATAACATGGGAATCAAGAACTTTGGGAATTACCACCTATGACTGTATTATAATATTTAAACAAAACGCCAATATGTCAATCCATTCATCCATTCCTAATATATTATTATAGGATCAGGCAACCATAATGTAATAAATTTGACACGTGAACGTGGTACGGGGTGTAGCTAATGAACTTGAGTTATGTAAATAGCTCAGTTGCCCTGTTGACGCATTTATTGGCAGTCGGTTTTCAGAGTACTAGTGAGTTAAACATTTGGCCAATTTATTTTCCTTCGAGGATTATAAAATATGCAGTAAAATCAACATGGTTTTTAAAGTCATCATTTGTTGGAATTGATTTTCGCCTCATCACCGATTTAAAAAGTTGTAGAGCTAAGGTTGGCAGGTCAAAATTTAGAAAGTCGAAAGGTGAGTACTCTTCTGGGATCTTGTTTGTGCTTTTTCCAAACCAGAATTGGATGTGTGACCTGGAGAAATAACCTTTCAACAGAGGTAAGCTCCGAAATGTAGCGTTTGATACTCTTATTTGCAGCGGCTCCTTGAAATAATAATACAACCGTAAAAAAAGTGCAACGGGAAGTGGAAAACTTAAGAGATGCAATTTCAACCGTTGTAGTTCTTTTGTGCTATGAGTCGCTTTTTGGTGGTTCAGATGCAGAATGATGAATTTGAGTGGGATTGGAGTTACCTTAGTAGGGTAATGAAGCTCAGGAATGAATGGAATTTACAATTAGTGCTGTTTCCAACAATGATGATGATTATCACTGAAATCAAGAGAAACTGTCATCATGACTTCATGACAGATGGTAAGATAACAAGGTACAACTTAGAACTTTTGGGAATTACAACGCATTAAAATAAAACCGTTCTCAGGTTATTTATTTATTTTGTTTGTGCACCTGCATTTGAAACATTATTAACAATGTCCAGCATATTAGAATCCAACGTCCAGTGCAAGTTACGGCTCTGAACCACATGTTGCACCAGTACCACATAGCAATTTAGTATGCACCTACAACATGTTATCTGTTGGATGGATTTTGAAGAACATCTTTAAATATTGATCTCCAGTAGATGCAGTTTTATGTCTGTATTATTTATGCACTTTCCGGTGTATATATTGTAATTTTACATGGCCTGGCACATTCAGGTTGAGGCAAAATGCTCACGCTTTCTCAAACTCAAAGGATGTACTGCAATTAAATTTTAATAATCAATAATTGTTTAAGGCAAACCTCAGCAAGAAGTCGGTGTAGCAAATTTCAAGGTGACTTTCAGATAAAATGACGATATTAATGGTTGAACTCTAAGATCTTTATGTACATTTGAGAGTTCATGGCATATAAAAATTTTAACAGTCGCATAGAGTCTACAAATTTGCAATACTTGGTGAAATAAATTTATTGACCATGAAAGTGCAGTAACACTGACTCCATATCTGGAGACATCTGCGCTTTCTAACAGACTAAAAAGATGAAACACAAAATCCAGCTATTGACGTTTTTTCT
Organism: Orchesella cincta; assembly: GCA_001718145.1. Taxonomy (NCBI): domain Eukaryota; kingdom Metazoa; phylum Arthropoda; class Collembola; order Entomobryomorpha; family Orchesellidae; genus Orchesella; species Orchesella cincta. The sequence continues at coordinate 37,826 of LJIJ01000761.1, read as the reverse complement.
TGGCACGCCTCTCAACTTAACGATTTTAAATCCATGTTTCCAAAAAAGTACTTGGTGTTATCTAATAAACTACTTCCAGAACTTTGACTTACTATTAGTTGTTTGTTGCAAAAGTTAATTGACACCGACAGGATCACTGATCCCAATAATATGGTTAATGGACAATGTACATCTATCAAGAAACTTCAAAACCAATAATACCGATTGTTAACAACCATTTCTGTCTTCAAGAAGAGTTAGACAGTACAGGAAATGGGAGGGAAGCTTTCCAAATATTTGCTTAATAAATACATGACAGACAGACGACAGCGCAATGTGTGAATTCTTTGAAAACATTTTATGAAATGAATAAAAAATATTTTTTCCATCTTCATCAAGTTCGATGGTTGTGGTGATCGTTTTGGCAATGATCTTAAAATTCCCTACATGTTATCTATCGTCTTATTATTGAACTTGTCCCCGACTATAAATACAAACGGAATGAATATAACAGCATCATTGCTTCGATTCTACTACTACAGCGTCGATCTACATTGAACAATATCTTACGAGGGCTTCCGAAGTATTTTTTAAAAGTTAAAATCAAAATGGTTTCCAGTTCCCGAAAGGATTTCTTGGCCGTTGTTTCATTATCCTTTATTGTATTATTAGTTTGTGGTGCAATGATTTACGTGGTTAGGATAAGGAGTGTAACTAGAAGCAATGCAACCGAAAGTTGTCCTGTATCAAGGTTTGACATAAATCCTTCACTTTGCTGTTGAAACACATTATTTGGAAATTCAAACTTTGCAATTAAAACATCTTTTTAGCGAAACTGGAGCAAATGTTACATTTTTGATGCATGGAACGCCACCCTCCTGTTATGCTGCTGGTTTGCAGGGCCCATGCGGATTTCTCCAGGTTCTTCAACCCATGAGTCCAAGCTCCAAATACGGTGTTTGTACGTCATACAATAATTCAGAGGGAGAAGAGATTCGTTGGAAATCTGAAATCCAACATATAAATAATTCTGCAAGGGGAGTATTTAATATTCTTTCAAATGCATGTTCTAGTGATACACAATACAGTTATATCCTTAAAAGGTGTATCAGTACTGGTAGTCACATGCCAAATGGATTAATTGGATAAGCATTATAACTAATTAGTTTTAGTTTATTACCGATTTAATACATCAAAATTTTTATTGATATGATGACACTAGTTTTGTATAGTTGTATGCTGGTTTATACACTGTATTCTATTCTGTTATTATTTTATGCTCCTTCTGACAACATAATTTTTCAGATACTTTGTTATTATGTAATAATTGTTTGTATGTATAGATGTACAGAGATGATCCTGTTTCACTTGCTAACTAATTACATACTCACGCAGATTCTGTATCAATAATTAGCATGACAAACTTGAATTAGATTGCGAAAGTATTATTGGATTCATCCCAGTAATATTTCATACTTCAAGTCAATCACGTATCTGTATACTTCACCATGAGGGTGTTTGCGTTGGCTGCAGTAGAGTTGAAGTTGACTTGCAGGAATGGCTACCCGAAAGAGTTTATCTTGGTCAGTTAACAGTTCCCGTATAGAATATATGGGAACCACCCAATCCAACCTTGAACTCTAAGAAACACACAAATTTACGTAATCTAACTACAACCATAAAAGTTTCAATATTTCAATATCAAGTTCAAACTATGTTTACCGGATCATTTTTCATGTAAACTGTGACTCTGACTCTATATCTGGAAGCATCTGCTAAAGAACCAATGATTGTGAACCACCAGTACACGATCGAATTTTCACATTTTATGTTTCGTAGCAGAATATCATCATTATACTCCATATAGTATGTTGGCCAGGGTCCATCTACAAATAAAATTTTAATTCACTTAACTCGTGAAAATGCTCAATGATATACAATGTGGCTAGCTAACCTGTCGTTAAATCATTTGAATATTCAGACATCGCCAATGTTCTTGATGTCATTGCAAATCCTTGCATTTCATGTTCCTCTTTCAAATGTTTGAAAAAATCTTTGAAGCGGATGAGCTCTCTCCATCGCAATGCTTCACGTCCCATTCATGACACTCAATCTTCCTGCAATTCGATCATGCTGCTTTCAATTCAAAGATTTAAATGCAAGCGTTACTAATGTAGTGTCGTATTTTGTTGGTTTACCTGAATTCACATTCACTCACATGATTCCTGTACTCGCATCCCAAAACAGTGGCTTGGCATCCATCAACTAGATATTTGCACCAAAATGAAGAGTTGGCCACAATCATTTCCACGGTGGAGTTTCTTGAAGTGTTTGACAAGTCTTCTTTACATATTCCACACTTGAAACCAGAACGACACTTGCCACAGGTTGTGTGACCCGATGTGCAGGTGTATATAGGTGCCAATGGAACTTCATTACAGATGGGGCATTCTAAGGCTTTCTTCACGTCTTGAGACGGTGCGAGCTCACGCAAGATTCCAACTCCAGAACTAACCAGAAAAAAAAGTTGTCCAGTTTTCTAATCATGTAGTTTTGTTATTGAACGTTAAACACTAATAAGGTTACCTGTCCCTACGGTTTTTTGCATCGTCTTCGGGAACCGTTAAGGAATTCATGATTGTTTCTAATTCACAGCTGCAAAGTAATTCTCCGGAGAGATGTAAGTCTAATTGATAACTAACTTTATGACTGAGCAGAGGCTGACCTAACCCTCTGATATCAATTTGATTTTTCGTTACAAACCATGCGTGGAGCTGCGTAATGAGTTTTCCTTAAGCTGGACTCAGCTTATCATCTCATTTCGCAGGTTTTATTACTTTATTGACCCTTCAAGTGCGTGCTAAACACAACCATTCTCGAATCATGCCTGTTGTAAAGATAACCTAAAGTTGCGAGTGCTTCATTGCTAAAATACAGTTTGTTCAAATCGTTTGAAGTACTATTAATTTCTTTCTGTCCTTTCATATGGACCCATAAACCTACAATCACAAATATTTTTATATGATGTTGGAGATGGACGATGGAATAAGTTTACGTTGAAAAGTAATGAATTTTAGAGTATGGAAGGTAGTATACACGTTTTGGATTGTCCATTAATAGAGTATACTAGTAGGGTATATTGTGCAGACAGAGATAGACCATCGCAAACAATAATTTAAAACTAAAAACAAGTATGGTTAAAGTTTACTACTTCATTTATTTGAACATTACTTTGTTTATTTGAATATACAACTAATTAATGAGAAAATGAGGAGTCAAAGTTTTTACATACATATTTAATGTTTAGTGGTACTAGTGTCCCTGAATTGCAAACAATTTTGGACATAAATGTAATATTGGAGTACGCGTGTACAATGTACAAGTAAATATAAGATAAGATACGCATATCAACTTTATTAGTAGCTCGTTTATATTACATCTCGTTTACGAGGTGACTGTATTACGCACTCTGCTGCAAGCTTACGCATTGATAAAGCTTTGTGTATACTGGACAAAGCATGTTATTTGTATATATTTACAAGAACATAGTTACAAGTTATATACATGCTTATAGACTAGAATGAAATTTATTTAAAGTAAAAGCTTCTTATATTAAGAGTTGCTGACTGAATGGATTGCATGATTTTTTATAGAGTTATTCCCTAAGACTAGACAACATCAAGACTGAGCTGTAAAATGAGCACTTTTAAACATTTTTTCAAGCAATATACATTATTACGTACATTCAACACAAAGCAAGTCTGTGAGGGCAGGGCTAAAATTGTATTTCTGTGCAAGGAGCATTTGACTAGAGCGAAGACTACGCAGTATTACACAATGTGGGATGATGATGGGGAAGAAAATCCTCTGCTTTGGTTTTGGTTGGTGTTTGCTCTCCTTTCTGACTGATGCTTTTTGATTCGACTAGTTTTTGTACATATCACACAACACTTTTTCCATAGCTGTTGAACCTATCGTTTTCTGAAAGAAGAGGAGTTCTATGCGATGCGCAGCCACGATTCTAAGTAGTGGTAACATCAGGAGGAGTCGCCCAAATCTTGCTGGCTGTGTGGGGTGTTGGCCTCTTGAGTGTTGACAGAGCATAACTTGGGCTTGATCTTGTAAGTTCTCAACTTGAAGCGGGTCCTTTAGACCTCGGGTATCTGGTAAGATTTTTTAAAAAACTATCAATATATAGCTGAGCCTTTATAAAACAATCATAAAAACTTTTTATTTCCTTACCACTTTTAAACAAAACGATGGCTTTCAAGCAAGCAAACTCTGCTGGATCAACACCTATTGATCTGAAGCGTATGAGAGCATCATTTAATGAGCGAAGGTCTCCAGCAATCTATTCGTAATATGAAATCATCCAGTTTACAATGGTTTGGATTTAACACCACTACAAAATAATAGATTGAGTCAACATCAAAAATAAATCTTTCGAATTATTGATGATTTAAATCAAACTACGGAATGTCAAGCAGTATTACTGCGATAAACAGGGAAAGTTAAAGTCTGGAGCTTAATATCACTAGCAAAAGCAGTTTATAAAAGCATTGCCTCAATCTTTGAGTTCTGCAACGGTTTTAGCTTAATGGAAATGCTCATTAGTTTGTTGGAATCTAAATGAAACTTTTTACATTAAGTCTTAACAAAGTTGCGTGTTTTGTTCATTAATTTGTTGAGAAACGTGTTTTACTATCTACTAACCTGAACAGCTTTGCCATTGGGGAGATGTGAGAGATGATCTGTGGCCGAAAATAGGGACACAGCATCCCCTGGCATGCACCATTGGATTGCGTTGAGTAAAAATAAATCTGCCCAAGCCTCTTCGAGTAATATTACCTATACAAAAATACAACGATCGTTACGATTTATCTCATGATATGAAATTGTATTGTGTACGATTTGACATTGGCGTCTTACTTGATCTCGAAACGGGAGACTGGCAAACGAAGGTAAATTTTTTGCCCACTTGACAGCCATGAAGAGCAGTCTCGCCGAAGTCTCGTAGATAGTCTCATGGGCTGGATTGTAAATAGCTGAAGGAATTTCTATTGCATTAGCTGATGGGGGAGCATTAGAAGCTGAGCCTCCGGAAAAGCTCACGGAATTAGCATGGTTTCCACCTCCACCACAATTATTATTTCCCCCATTCGCAGAATTATTATTCCCATTATTATTACCATTGGCTTGTTGCGGGCTTGACATAACCGGGGTTCGTCTTTGAACCGGCGTGTTATCGTCACTTGTGACGTCAATGCTGTCCTCTGAAATCACATCAGAATGCGAATGGAGAAGTGGGAGTGGATTGTAATGCAATGAATATTCACTTTTCAAAATTCGCTTCATTTTTCCCAGATCCCTGTACATACCATCATCATCGTCATTGTCACGAGCGCCGTTACTATCATTGGAGGATGCGGTGAGCATCGGAGGAGGGGGAGCATGATGATGGTATGCGCTCCCTCCAGAACCGAGATGGTGGGCTCCTGGACCCCCAATTCCAACTGGTCCTCGCGGCCCCAATAATGGGCTAAAATGCAATCAAATTAGAAGAATTCCCAAGTGAATTTTTGAGAAATAAATATTATGACTGAGGAGCAGGATAGGGTGTGAGATTGCGACATTCAATTCTCCATCAGCTTCCATTAATCAAATAAATCATGTCGTTTTCATTTCAAATATAAACAATCCAGAGAGCCAATGCCCTTCCCACATATCCCCTTACGCAGTTTAGTGTTTTTGACTCATCACCAAAAACACTTTCGTCACCTCGTTTTCCCCAGAGTGTAATTTCAGAAGGGAGAGTGTAAAGTAAACATTAAATGTAAATCAAAGTAAGTCTCAAGTTGCCCCAATACATAACCCAAAAGAAAAGCTGAATTTATCTGTTGAATGAAATGACGAAGCGAGGTGGAGTAGACATGCCTCTAGAAAGGGTAGCTTTTGAGCTTTTCTCTTACCCGAAAACACCAACTGCTACAGCTGCTTCTCGCAAAGCTCGCTCCTGATCCATTTCACAGAGGGCTTCTGGTCGAAGTGTTGCTGTGTTTCGGGGCTGTCGCTCGTTTTGAACAGCTAAAACGTTATCAAAAACTTAAAATTAAAGTATTTTATTATAAACTAACTGCAGGTCAAGAAATTTACTGGTTCTATTTGTTCCATATACTAAGGTGACACTAAAATGATGCTAGTTTGCAGTTTCATGTTTTAGTGCTGTCTAGTTCACGATTTTTCTGATGGAATATCGATCTTTTGTACTTTCCTAGGCATTTGTGATTTGATTTCATTTTTTGCTACATACATACATTCATACTATATAAAACTCTTTTTCCAAGAAGAGGTTAAACTTTATTCCTTTCCTCTCAAATAGTAGGATCCGAATTGTTTTATAATTTATATGCATATAAACTCCCCACGAAGCGCTCATCCATTCTTAGGCACATAACAAGACAAAACTTTGAGAGAAGTAAAATCAGTGAGCCTAGTCAACAGAAGAGAAGCAAAGAGAAAATGGATTTTCCTTTGCTTTCTCTTGTTTCCTTCACGATCCACGATGGACTCGGGATTTGGTTTCCTCTCTCTCCCACTCTTCGATCGAAGAGTGAAGTGTAAAAGTCCATCTATTTCGGATTCACTGCACATCAGCTCTATCACAAACCATCAACTACCCACATGCCCATCCATAAAGTTAATATAAACTTTTATGTATACCTGCAACCCTGCCTTCTATAGTCAAAAAGTGATTTGGACTTAAGAGGATAGCGAAAAGGGCTTTATCCACTGAAAATACCAAACCAAACTAGTGCTCTCCTGCTTAGCCTTCCTCTTTCAACCTTTTACTTGTTCACAATTCACTTTCATGATACACGACACGACATGAATTGAATGCTATGCCATACATAAAAGTTTATAGATCCCAAAACATCCTCTCTTTCGCTCTCTCTCTCTCTCTCCCAAGATATTTTTATTCAGTCACATCCGCTTCTTCAACAAGCCAAGAGGAGAGAAAGCCTTTTACTTCACCCAATCAACTTTTTAGCGTTGCTTTCATACTGTTGAGCTTCACGGCTTTGGCTTCCACTCCTCCATCATGTTCTTGTATTCCGGTTGGTTTGTCCAACTCAATCAAATCAAATCAAGCTAAGCGACTTTCAGTGCTTTGGGGCTCTTTTATTGTTGCAAAAAACTTCTTCTCCAAGCTTTTATGGATATATTTTGAATGGATTGATTTGATGTTGTACTTTTCCCTAAACCCACACGGAAAAGGCTTTGCCTTGGCTGGCATTACGTGCCGTGCTGTGCTGCTGAGAATCAAATGCATGCATCAACCCAAACCTCGCATGTTTTCTCATTCACAAGTCATCAGCCTATTAATCAAAAAGTTGCCCATGGAAGCTCCAAACCCCTCTCTTCACCATCCAGTTTTTGTAATCCTGTCAAACTCATTCTACCCTATTAAATCTGGCACTCAAAGCCAAACTTAATTTTAGCAGTCGGCAACAACACAACAATTTAAAGATAAAAGGAGATATATATACACAGAATCCATAGATATATCTGCTGATTAAGGAATTACACGCCTACTCTTTCCCCCTTTCCAACCGATAAGATAAAAATGTGTTGATTGAATAAGCACGGTCGTCATATATCGAATGAATCAAATCGAATCAAGTTGGAAATAATGTGTAATGAATACCAATATAAAGAGGTCTCAAATAATATACAGTTCATCATCATGTACTTAACACAATCAATCAACTTTATTTCCATTCTTCAAGTTACTCATAGAATTAAACTTCTTTTTTCTTTGCAAGTAATTTATTCTTTTCTAGAGAAAATTGTAAAGTGGAAAAGTTTCCAAATTTTGAAATCTGATTGCTTTTAAATCATTTTTCAAAAAAAAAACTTTTTCCTTGATCTCTTTTCCAAAAAAAGGATGAGGATGAAAGAGAAAGTTGAAAGGTAATTTTAGCAGGAAAAATGCAAACTGTGTCTTTGACACGTACTGGAAAATGCAAAAACTTTTCTTTCCTTCTTTTCTCGTTCAAAAGGGAATAGTTAAATGGGAACTAACCATTAAAATATGCAGACGATCATGACTATGATGATCATTTTCAAATAAAATCTGGTTTGGTTTGTCTTTTTTTTTGTCTTGGTTGCTTGTTAGCATAATATGTGGTTCGTGCCGTGCCGTTAGTCAAAATGGCTAAAGGCAGGAGCGGAGAGAGAGGCGAAGAACAAAGGAAAAATTGGATAATTCTTTGCTAAAAAGCAGGAGCAGCAGTTCCAAGCTCCAGTCACACCACACAGCCAACTCAACCAAGCGGTGATAATTGGTGAGATGTGCTTTTATAACTAATGATATGCATCACAGCTGAATAAAGAAAAAGAGCGAGTGATACGAGACAGATATATTTTTCCAAGAAATAAAAGGGTAACCGCATGGCGCATCTCCCTCGTTATGAAAACGTGAACTATATCATTAAGCAATAAATATGCATCAAACCAAAATTGATTTTGATATTATATGCATGATACTTTCGTCTTTAACGAGCTCATCATCACACTTCCCACCACCAAACCATCATTCATCCGTGTATTCAAATTGAGACGAGAACTCGATAAAGCAAGGCATGCATGCTTTTCTCGAGCTCAGCCACCCGTTCCCTTTTTCCCCATGCTTCCTGGCCTTCCAGCGACTTTGTTCGTGTTTGTGATTCTAGGCAAACCGCAAAGAAGCCAAAGTGTAGTCTATGCTTGTTTGTCGCTTTCCCTTTAATTTGACAAAGTGCCAAAGCCAACCGGATTTGATGATGCAAGCGGAAGAGGAGTAGATCATTATAATATTATGCAGAAAAAAACCAAAGAGAACAGATTTGAACTGAGATGATATGATATGATGCACTGCCTTGAAATAAAGGAGTTAAAAAAGATGGGCCATGATACTTCAAAGAGATGGGATATGAGCAAGCAACCATGCTCAAATTTACATGATGAGCATATAAATAATCCTGTTTATCGTATTCATGATCACGATGATTTAGACTGGATGCTCATAATAATTGTCCTAATCACAATGCTCGGATTTTGATATGATTTGAAAAAAAACATGTGTACTCACCATCTTTGTTCATCCCCATTTGTAAGCATTTTTTCAGTCGGCAAGCCTGACACTGATTGCGATGAGCCTTGTCTACAACGCAGGTTCCTGTGCCTGCCTGGCACCTGCTTTGTAAAATAACATCCAACTTTAGTTTATCAACAGACTAGAGTTGTAAACAATTCCTGACCTACCATATTACATAATAATTACTTCACCTGTAAATCAATTTTCGGCGTACACTCCTTTTGAAAAAACCACTGCACCCATTGCAAGCCAATATCCCATAATGTTTTCCAGAAGATGTGTCCCCGCAAACGACACAGCTCAACCCGGTGCTCTGTCGCCGACCTGTGGGTGAGCCAAAGCCTTGTTGAATAAATGCTGAGGGTGACCTCGAGCCATCAGGTGAGCCGTTGGAGCCCATGGATTGATGGAGTTGCATTCCATGCGACATTCCAGAGGAAGGGGGTGAGCCTGCAGAGTTATTGTTGTGATTGTTTGTGGTCAGCGAGATAGGTAAAGGGGTTGAAGTTGATGTCCGAGCGGAGTGATTTGACTGGATTCGGGAAATTGAGTATGGATGAGGTGGAGAACAGGATGATGATGGGGATGGTGGACGTGATTCTATTGAGTGGAATATGAAAGGGGAAGAAAAGATCAGAATAGAAAATCATATACCTTTTGAACCTTTTCCCTAAATCCCTACAGATGTGGGTGATGTAAAGGATAGAATGTATTGTGACAAGTACAAGTATCAAAAGTTGTAATCTGATTTGACAGGATTAAAAATATCATTTCACGTAATAATGCAATAAAACATGAAGGATCAGTAACTTGATACGGTACTTAAAAATATTGGGTAACACGAACGTCACTCTTTGATTGTAAGGTTCAAAAAAAATTTAATCCGACGTAGGTACAAGTAAGTCTTCGTTGTAGGGCAATATACTTTAAACAAGTGTGTAATTACAAAAGTTCTACATGTAATTATGGTCGCACTCACTTAAATCCAGTATATGTGGTGTCATGTCACAAGGAGACAGCAACATTCGTTTCGGACTCGGTGGCTCTCCGCGAACCCCTGTAGAAAAAAATCATTAATATGAATTATTTTATAGTTTATTTTGGTAAAATACATCAACCAAGAGATGAAAATATGCACTTGGGATTTATTCCAACTTGTTGAGCAGTCAAATTAAATTTCAAAAATCATCAACTTGAACATTTCACTTTATCCTTCCTACAACTAAAGGGATGACTATTTCTGTGAAGTTTTATAATGCAGAATGAGTGTATTTTTTAATGTGATTTGTAACGTTTCTAACCTTCCATTGGGAAATGTTGTTGAAGGACCATTTTTATAAAGTGTTTGCGGGATAGTACCAGTATCACAAGCAATACTTACTAATTGATCCTACATCGCTCAATGTTTATGCTGCCTATCTATATCGAAATTGTAATTATTCTGAGTTCAACAAAAAAATTATTGCCGTCACACATAACGTTAGAGAGTTTCAACCAAGTTTCCTCCTAGCGATCGAATTGATAGACGACTTCATATATTTTTCATTTTGCTTGGATCTTAACTCACTGACTGATATATTTATAATATTTAGTTCAAACATTTGAGGTAGTTTTGCCCTACTTTTGACACCTGCTGCTTGCTGCCAGCATACATCCATGTGTAATTACAATGAAAATAAAAAACTAAATATAATTGTAATTCACCTGCTTTTGCTTTCGCGTTACGAGTTTCTCTGACTGATGGATCATTATAATATGGAGATTTGAAAGTTAAAATGCAAAATATAAAAGTTTAAACTCAATATTAAGAGTTCACGAATGTGACTGACTCACGAAAGCAAATCGTTAACTTTCTGTCAACCATTAAACAGACATGTGTGGATGGAGCAAGGTGAACATTTTATGATTAATCGTAACCTGTGTACTAAAACATCAATGATTCTTCAACCCAATTCAATAACAATATAATTCACATGAGTAATATGAAAGATGTAATACTTCATGGTTTTTAAATCAGGTTTTCAGCATGAATGCAGCTTTCTCCGTAAAGCTAAAAAAAATTCGTCATCCTATTTTACTTTGTAAGTGACATTTTTTCACAAAAAATCTTTCATTTATCAAAATCATTTATATATGAGTATGTTGAATGTCAACAAAAAATCAGCGCCTGAGCAAATTATTTTTCTAAAATGTAGGTGTGTAGGTTGTCGTAAATGTAGCATAATTAATATTATATATAATGAATTAATAGTAAATTCAGGCAACTTTGATTTAGAAAGCACATTTCCTATTTCATGGCTACCACACCACCATCAACTTTTGAAGTTTTATGCCTAATAACCCAAAGTCAGCAGATGAGACCAGAGCTGAGATTTTGAGCACAACTGAAAATTGTTGAGACTTTACCTTTCTAAACAGATATACCCCATGAATAATTGCGAAGCAGTGTAGTTTTGGGAATAATTTTGGGATTACAGTTTCAGGCCATGAATTCCCTTTTAACTGCCCAACTTTTTCCAGCTTCATCCTCTCTCTCTCTAGAATAGCAGCCTTTTTATCCCAATCTAGTCAACCAACTTTTTGCTGGCTATGCAAATAAAATGTCTCTCTCTCATCTTCCACCAAACTACATGCATAAACCAACTCTTATAACCAGCTAGTTGCTCTCTGGCAACATTATGGACAATTTTCCACGGCTCGGCTTAGGGAAGATGGATTTTTGGAGTTTGCTCTGGAGAATTCAAAGTATCCGCATTCAAAAACTTCCAACTTTTCGCTTGTTTATCGTGAATAGCCAAATATCTCCTCTTCCACCGAAAGGATAAAGAACAAGAACTAATTTTCACAAAACCCATTCACAGCAACTACCTACCTCCACGATAGTATTGTATGATACCAGGAAAAAGTCATTGCTTCTTGAGAATTTGTGATGTGATTCGATTCTCTCTGGGCTGGCCTAAGCCTCTCTAGCTCGTCCAACTTTTCCTGGAATGGGAATCATTATATATTTTCTCCCTTGATGGAACTCATCCTTATAATGCCCTTTTCATGTGATTCCAGCTAAGCCTCTTGGATTAAATTGTTTTCTACTTGTGCTTTGCCTTTCTAGATGTGAAATCAGAATAATTGATCTTGCTCTCCTCTCTCTCTCATTTCATTCTCATTCAATTGGAATTGGATTCTAATGGACGTTGCGCTCCTAAGTTTATTTGCATATGGATATAAAAACCAAGTTTGTAATGTACACTTCTGCTCTACGCCACCAGAATAATAGGTGGTGGCATTAGTGTCCTATTATTGCAGATGCTCTATGCATGCATTTTTGATCCCTTCTCTGTTGACTCTATATTTATATAGATAGTTGTTCCCTTTCTGACTACAATCAGTTCCTTCATTGTGATTTAAATCAATTTTCTAGTGATTTGCATATACTATCATGATGATATTTAACCATAGTTTTTCTGCAAAAAATATTTCTATTTGATTTCCATCTTGCAAATAAGAATCGTTCTCACTTTTTCCCCTTAATTCCTAAATTAGAAGAGCAGTCAGGCATGCCCAATTCCCTGTCCACAACAAAACGATCGGGTATGACGAAGGGCTCTTGGAAAACCCCTAAGGGACACTTTTGCTCTGACACAGATGACCCATTTTGTTTAGCCAAGCGTAATTCCTTCCATAATAACTCGAATTTCGTCCATACGGTTAATCCCCACCAGAATTGGTGGATAAAGTGAGTGAGTGATTTTGATTTTTTCCTTCTTCCTCTTTATTCTCTGGACTGTCATTTGTCATCTATCTTGTAAACAGTTGGTGTCATCAAATCTGGCTACTATCTCTCTCCCTCTTCCAATAAATATGGATGGGCGAGAGGTACCGTGAAAGAATGGAAATTGGGAAATTATGATGATCAAATATGAATTTAGCGACCATATGTACTTTTAGTAAACAGAGAGATCTAAAATAGCGCAGTTGTTTAATCCGTCAGAAAAAAAGCTAAGAAAAATGCTAAGAAAATTATTTCGAGGTGGGTTTGAATGAAAGATGAAATATTGCGAATGATAATACATGACGACAAACTTCTTTCTTTTTTTTTCTATTCTATTATGAATTGCGTAGATAAATATAACCTACTTATTTGGTGTAGAAATATTGAATCAAACTAAAATTACCGAAGTGAAAGCAAGCTTATTAATTTTTTAACAACAATTTAACAGAATGCTATTACATACTCCATTATATAAGTGTTAATAAAATGTTTGGGGCATTCTGAGAAAAAAAATTTTAAGTTAAAAGTGAACTTGCGATTGGAGATACGTAACTTATCATCATTCATTCCTTTTATATGCTTATAATTCAACCTACAATTGGCTACCAACTTCCTGTTTGCCTTGAGGGTATCAGTTCTTACCATTGATGTTAATTATAATTGTGACTTGGTGACATCTACTACAACAGCCCGTTACATCACGCTCAATTGTTACAATATTTTTTGTATTCGCCCAGCAAAATCCAAAAGAAACATCATTTGAGCTCTGCTCGTTTCTACCTATTCCATTGTTCTCGAGTGTGATTCTCTTTACCTAGTAGCTAACAGCATCCCGAACCAGCACAAACTGTTCATTGTCTTGCTGGTGCAGGTTTTTGTTCTTATTCAGATTCAGATCAGGAGGAGGATAAAAAAGGGCTCATTCATCAAACCCCATAAACAGAAGAGCGTCAACTGGGCATAAATATACAATAGCTCACCGTGTCTCTCGCCCTTCTCTACAACAAAGACCAAGTGACAAAAAGTGGGCCCAATTTTTCCCTGCATGAATGAAGCTCCAAGAGCAATGCACGTATGCGGAAGGAATATATGTATATGAAAATGATCAATCTCCATAATAAAGTGTGCATTTTCATGTTGAGTGAACCTTTCTGAAGGATTCAATTGAGTTCAGCTCTATACTACTGCAGTGTCCTGTCCCCTGTTCCTTTCTCTCCTGAATAATAAAGTGCCCAGCTAGTGGTAACATGGTTGATTTGACTTGAGACGATTTTTAATCAGGCTAATTTGACACACATGTCATCCTCCACATAACATGCGTAATTACATGTATCTAGAGCTAGAACCAGACCATCAAATATTTTCCTTCATATTTTTGATGGGGTGACTTGGCTTTGGCTTGAAAATCATTTTTATTAGCTTACTCACATTCATGTAGGGTTCTTTGATTTGATTTCAAGCTTTAAAATCTCTATATCAATCCATCAAACCGTCATACAGGATGATATGACCTTTTGAAAAACATGAATTGAAACTTTGTAATGGTGTCAGGCTAATTTTGCACAGTTGGCTGCCTCATTCATATCATAAAATTGAAATGATGTTGATGTCCACATTTATAATGCAAATTAAATAGGTTTCACTTGCTCCACATGTTTGATCAGGCTCATGATTGATGTACAATTTACAATACTTCATGACTTCATGAGAGGAAAAATTACCACATGTTGCGTTATAAAAACTTTATATCAATTGATAAAAATGTGCATAATCAAATTCAAAGAGTGTATTTATACAGCTAATTTCAAACCAAAATGTTATGATCGGGATATGAAAATTTAGTTTGGTAGAAAGTTCATGTTTTGTAGGAATAATTTAGTTACAAAATTGGGGAAACGTTAGACTTTTGACTTACACCTACCGTGCTTGTGCGTTGTGAGCTCCATGTTTTTGATGCGATGTCTTCTGTAGAAATCGAGAAGAATGGTTGGAGTATTTTTGAAGGTTTTTGAATTATTATTGACGTTAGGTAGCGTTCTTTTTTAATGCCAACTTTGCACATCGACGACCTAGTGTTAAAAATTAATTTTGTACGTATTTAAAATACTGTAATAACTTTTAAGTTTGAGTTTATGAAACACGATTTAGTGCACAAAATGACAAGTTTTTAAAATCACTGATAACACTACAACAATGGCAAAGCACGACACGAGGAAAGAATGTATATGTGAAGAGATGTGAAGAAGGAAGATCTTGCCAAGATAATGATGATGATTACTGGCAGATGATCCAGGAACAAGTGTAACTGTTGAAACAAGAAGTATCAAACTTTATACGAGAATCGTCACGATCCTATCACAATGATGACGATGATTCTCATCATCGTGGTCTCATGCCCGTATTTATTGTTCGAGTTGAGTGAGTACACACTGCTCTGCACACTTTCCCAACATGTATCAAAGGGAAAGGCAGAGTATTTCTAACGTTTTCAGCAGTTTAGCTTATTGTGGTATTCTTTGTCAGCCAAAATTTTTGGAAGGATAGCGTTGACTCAGTACATCATATCATAATAGTAGCATTACATGTGAAACATTACGGTGGTGGAAGAGCATCAGAATAGAGTTGAATAACGTTACTCTCTTTATGCTTTACAAACAGTAGGAAGTTTCTGCAGCATCCAGAGATGCTATTGCTGGAAAGGAGAATTTTTGTTCTCGCTCGGCCCTGTAGAGCAAACGCATGGATTGGAGCAGGCTGTGACGTTCTGCTCTGTGTTTGGTTTATGTTCTCCAGCAGCAGCAGTATCATTATGATATTCCAGAAGCAGCAGCAACATCATAAAAATAGGCATGGTGGTGGTGTTGGGCTGGCCTTACTCTTGGTTCTGGTGGCTGTTGGTGGTGGTATTGGCATTCACTCCTTGTGTGTGGAGTGGAGCAGGATGGGAGAAAGGAAGTAATCTTTGAGGATGGAGATGGAGAACAAGTATATCAACCTTATATTGGACTGTGTCAAAGGGAAGGCGAAGGAGAGCAAAAGCGGGACAGGATAGATCATCGACTTAACTCCAAGAACGAGAGTGAAAGAAGGTGGAGATGAGAATGATGATGCGAGTGCGAGTCAAACCAAAACGGAATTGAGTCACAATTCTGTGATCCAGCTGCTAACTCTAAAATATATGTAATATCTTTCGAGCGTTTATCTTTAATTCGTTAGCCTTATGAGTTTGATCTTTCAGTAATCAAAAAATTTGGCATAATTTAAATTAAACGCTTAACCTTATTCCACTTTTAACTCCAAAATAAAAAATCTTCTTGGTAAAGAAAAACATAATTTGAAAGTCAGTTTTAAAAAAAAGTAATTGCCAAAAAAATCGTGTCCCATGAAAATTTCAACGAAATTACATCCTTAAAAATCAACGGCCCTAATCTAAAAAAAGATTTTTTTTCATTCCGATTATGAAAAAATGTCAACCGACTTAAAATCAAGCAAAAAAGTTGACTTCTATGAAAAACAGCAAACTGTGCATTCGATCAGTAGCATCCTCAAACAACTTACTTACACAATCCTCTTTTTTAAGCTGGTACATATGCTTATGCATCATGTCTACACACAACTTACACAATGATGATGATAAGTATCTACAAAATCCACACGCATTTCAATTAAAAGCACAAAAAGAAGGGGACAAACACAACAGGAAAGAGAAGGCATTTAGCATGTAACAAATTAATTCATGAAATATACTTGTGGCATGCACGTGACCAACAGAAATCATGTCTTCTTCAAATACATTCGGATGTTAAGCAGACAGCAGCAGAACCTAGGTATCTCGGCAAACAATTGAAATTGTACATGTTAAAATTCAAAGACAGACTACAGCAGTCGCATCTCTTTCCCCTCTTGTTGCATCAACTAATTTCCCATAAAACGCAGCCAGCCACTCCACTACAAAAAGTGACTTATTATGCATAATATATTGTTCATTTTTGTTCATGTTTTTTTTGCCGCAGACCTAATAACCTATCAATATTCAACAATCTGTTTGCTATTTCTGTTTCCGATGATGATCTATCTGACTCATAATCAGTGGGAACTTTTGTGTTGCGTTGCATGCAGCGCAGGATTCTATTTCTTGTGCCTCCAGCCCAACATCTTTTCTACGCCTACGACGGCGTCAAACCAGATGTGACAAAAGTACATAAAATGTTATAACAATATAAATACTGATTATATTCCACATTACGCGATCAATTGTACGATGATGATGATGTGGTGCATGGTGGGAACGAATAAAGGTTACCATTTTTGCAGACAGTTTTAGATATGACTGATGGGGTGATGAGGTAGTTTTTCCAAAATGTGAATAATAAAGTGACTCGGCCAGAGAACCAGAAGAGAAGTGGCAAAGCAAGGGCAAGGGTCGAGAAATGTGTTGTATTTGCATACAAAGATATTTTTATTGTCATCACCAACATTATGAATATTTGAGCTAATATCCAGTGAGTTGTGTTGTGTTACAAGTTCATAAAACCACCTGTGTTAAGACAAGTCAAGGTAAAGGTGCAATGAGACCCGACCGAGATGATGTTGGCTGCTGGTAATAGTCATAAATTATGATGGAAGTGTTCAGTTGCTGAGTACAGCCACCGTTGTCATTTAATCATGAGAATTGGCTACAGGTTCCATTCTCATAGGTGATTGAAGTCTTTAGCACGAACGTAAATCGTAGAGTAGATGTGATAAATATGATTAGAGTTATTAATTGGTTTGTTTTTCTGTCCAGATTCCGAATGTATAATTACATTAATTAGACTAAATTTTGTGCTGTAAGTATCATTCAATTTTTAGCAAAAACAACATACCAGGACTGGCACAGAACAGGTAGCGTAATAGCAGCAGGTACAAATCATTTTATCATAATAATATCTAAGGTTATCCATCCGCAAACAGTCCCGCTGATTCCATAATAATGAGGGATGAGTACAAACACTGTTTTTGACAGTAAAATGATGATGCAGTATCTCCGATAGAGATTATGAGTATTCGATTATGAGTGGGCATGTCAAAAACAAGGCTAAATAAATAAACTAATTTTATAATTAATTTTGCTCATCCACGTGGAAAACAATGTTTAGTATCAGGTAATTTAAGATAGGAAAGCAAATACCATAATTAATAATTTTATGACAAAGTTGTTCTGTTTTTGGTATGATCAACGTGTCGCAAATGAAATAATACGTAACAAAAATATCTATTAATTGTGTAGGTAATTGTTGAATAACCTAATCTGCGTACGAATTAAATACAATGTTAGAAACATCGTTAGTTATATTCTGATAAAGACGTATTAAAGCTATATTTTTCTACTGTAAAATTCCGTACACCAATTTCCACATTTTAGGCAATTTTCCCTTGCTCAGGTAAACAATTAAGGATCGAATTGTCTAAATGGCAACAACAAAAAGGACAAAATCCAATTGGAATCTGACAAATCAAGTTTTCTTACTGATCATGCTTCTCATCTCATCCCACCTTTTTGATTTGATACCCTGTCATCAGCAGACTATTTCGAGATATCTCCACCAAAAAATAATTTTGTTGTTTGCCCAAACTAACTTTTTTTCAGACCACACCACACCATATTTATGGTTTCTGCTCGCTTCTCCTCGAAAACTCCAGAACCACTCAAAGGTAGAAAAAACTGAGCACGTTTCCTCTGCAGGAGCAGTACATCTCTTTCTCTCTGAGAACGTGGCTGGCACATAAAAGATTACACTTCCCAGCCAAAAATGTAGTCAAGGGACATCACATTAAATAAAAACGTGCGGGTGGTGGCTACAAAAAAATTCTTCTCCACCGACCTCGATCAGAACACAAAAGGAAAAGAAGAAAAACGGATCTCTCATGACATCAGAGACCCACACAGCATACATTTCTCCCCGAGCAAAAAATAACTAACAAAAAATAAAATGCGATAGAATTCTTTTCCTAATAATTTTCAAAGGGACTTATAGTACCATTCTGTTTCATAATATCATAATGAAAATGTCTTTGCCTTTCCTTTCTCATACTTGTCCTTCAAGGCGACGGCGAAGATGGCAAAAGGGAGTCGAGCGACATCATCATGATCATCATCATCAGTAGCAAGAGCATTTCGTATGCTTGTAATGTTCCTCTGGGTTATTCTTGTCGACATTTTTCTGTGCATCCCATCCCGACACATTTAATGCATTAGCCAGATTGAATTTTCTTTCGGTTGGGAAAGCAAACCGCAGAGGAGAAATATAATGGAATGCATGGTCCTACTCAACTCGACTTTTCTCTTACAATTCTATTGCATTGGATGTATGAAAAAAACACAAAGAATTTTTTTCTTGGAAGGAAGCATAATGTACATATGCCATTATTATTATTATCATCACATCACCATCATCTTGGTTGGGAGAAGATTCTGGAGAAATGGAGCTTTGCTTTGCTACAATCACAATCAAGAAAGATATCATTTTTTTTCTTCTCTTTTTGCTCTCCGAATAAAGAAAGTAAAGATTTTGCTTTCTTCCATATCCTTTTCACCATCAAGTTAAGCTTTTCTGTATCAAAAAGTACATTTATTACGAGGTTGCGGTTCAGAAAAAGACGGAGAAATATGTCGTCTGTGTCTCCTACTCGGTGACAGTACAAAAGTGGGATGGCGTTGGCTTTGTGTGTGATTTTTCAGAACGGAAAGTGGAAATGACTATCACGTTGATTGTGACAAGGAAAAAGCCTTGAGAGTTTGGGACTGGGAGTTGGAGCCTTTTTAGGAATTTTTTCTCTCTCTCCGCTTTTTGCTAAAGTGAAAGAATGATGGTGCCGTGCTGCTGCCTCACTCTCCAGAGAACATTATTTTTATGTGGCGGTATTACACAATGGGAAAGAAAAGAGGCTCTTACTTTGATTTGATTGCAATTGCTTTCACATTCGATGATGATGATGGTGGCGTGGTGATGGTGAAAGAGGAAGAAGTAAAATACGCCGCGTACAAAAAAGCAGGTAGGTTTCTGAGTTAATCTAGAGTAATCTGATGATCACATTTATGTGGAAAAAATCTGGTTTGAGCTAATTCGGATTCGGATGGTGGATTGTTTTGATTTTATGATATTGTACAACGTCATTTATTACTAAATGCGTATAGTATTAATTATGTCGAAAGGCAGGTCAAACTGCTGCGTTGGTTTATTTCAAGCTTCATCCCGTACTCGAGCAGCAACGACCCTCAGAGCTGCCATGATTTCTATAAAGAATCTTTACAATAAGTTTAAACTGAAAAAATCAGGTCTTATGAGCATTATGTACTAATTAAAAACCAACCTTGTGCATTCGGAATGATTTGGTCTGGAGGAAGTACGAATCCGTACTCGTCATCATCTCTCATTTCAACTGTGACAGAGTACTTGATCCCCGAAAATTTTCCGTAATCGTCTGAGGCACCACCAACACCGTACAAGACATCTGCACCAGACCCAGTAACGTATTGTGTGTTATGTACTCCAGCCAAGGCTGCAATTGCAGCTTGCCCCAAACTCAACTTCAAAATAATTTAAGTTGTTGGTGAAATATCGGTGTAATTTTTTAAAATGAATACGGAATTTTTAATACCTGATCTTCATAATCGTCCGGATATGTTCCAGCCGTGTAGCCCCAAGGAAGAAGCCAAAGCTGACCATAAGAGTGAAATGTTAGGTAGGCACGAACATCCACGTTTTCATCACCAGCTAACCTTACAATGTAGTCGGATAGCGCTTTCGTTTCCGACTCCGATAGGGCGTGATCCCCTTTGAAAATGTCAGAACATGGGACACTGCTTGTTCCTTCTCCTCCAAATTGGAATGGGAAATTTCTGTTAGGATCGCATCTGAAAATAAACGAAAATCCCTTATAATCATAACAGTATTATATTGCCCCAAACAAAAACATGAACTTTTTCAACAACAAATGTTTACCCAAGGCAAGAGCTACCGGCATTGACACTTCTTGTTTTCCTAAAAACAGAAATGAAATTGTGTTTTATCTAAGATGCACGCTCAACTGTTTTCATGTAGTCAGTAGTAGAGTCATACCTCCACATTCGATCAGCAGTGTGACAATGCTCATATCCATCAGGGTTGACCATAGGAATTATGTAGTAGTCCACTCCATCCAAAAGATCACCATATTGGGCTGGTTTTGTGACAAACTCGTTAATAATCCAAGTCGCGGTGGCTGAAGTTATCCACTAGAAATTTTACGATTAATTTAAAAAAAATTCTATTATTCAGCAATTTAAAAAAAACCTTTATAAAACTTGTTAATGGGATTATGTAAGCAACCCTTACTTCACGAGCATGAATATCTGAAAAAAGCAATAATAGGTGGATAAATACATGAACCGACTCATTCTCAACCGCATGCAATGTGCTACGCACTGCTCTTACTTACTAGCATCAATAAGAATGCCCCTGCTATTTGTGGGGCTGGTCGAGAGCTTCACGGCAGTTATATTCCTGCCTTCATAACTTGTTCCTATTGTTTCAACTGAGACGGTGATATCTCCAGTGGACGGCCGGCTGCGGATAAACTCTTCGATCTGGATATTTATAAGAAACCAAATAATATGCAACATAAGAATTTTGACATATCATCCCAAATGTGAGGGGGGAAATAATGAATTACGTACTTCATTATGTCTCATATAGTAATCCCAGCCCTCTTTACCATTTCCATTTCGCAGCCTTGCTTTCTCGTTTGCTGCTCTTTCCTGGTTAATTAAACTGAATAAAACACTCATTACATTGTTTTGGGCATTAAAGTACTTTTTAAAAAAATCAACCTACCTTTGAACATTATTGACTTTTGTTTTGTAGGCCATTCCATTTTTTTCCAGCAGTTGCTTAAATTCCTCTTGTAGCTCAGGTGCTACCATAATGTCTACTTTTCTGTTGAGGACTGGATCAGTCCAGAAATCGTAGCTACCGTCATTGCTATCGTGAATATGTCTCAGAACTCCTAATTTCTCTAGAGTGTCGGGAATCACCGAAAGAACTTCATATCTGCCAAATAAAATGATGCATTAAAATTGTGTTGCAAAGGCGAATTTACTTGATTGAAACTCAAAATTTTACCCATCGTATCTACGAATTCCTGCTTCCAATGCCTGGGAATAGGCTAGGAATATTATAGAAAATACTAATAAAATTTTCATGGTTTTTCCACTCTGCTGCCTGCGTGTGATATGCAAAACTCGCTGATGACGACTGACCTAATTTGTACCCAAATCATTCCCAATAATATTCTGTCAGCCTTCAAAACATTGCTTATCATCTGCTTATCAAAGTACGTTTTGTGGTGTGACGAGGTGTGGGGTATTAGGGTTAACGCGTGCAATTTTTTGGGTTATTTCATGATAATGCGTAGCAGAAATTTGCGAGAATAATATTGCAAACATTTCAGTCATCCAGTATCATCTGCTCGTGCGGATTTTTATTAAAGAAGATTAACTGCGTTTTATTTCAAAAGCCCAAAAAAATTATTCGCGTCAGTGATGCAAAAACTTAATCATAAAGCAACTCATTATCACGGGGAGGAATACGGGATTCCATGCTTTTGAACGGCTGAGAGCGCTTGACTTCGCTTTAGGCTAAAACAGTCATGACATTAGTTAGTGCATGCTTTTTGAAATATTAATCACTAAAATGTACTTATGACATGACATTTGTTCCATACATTCTGTTCCTCTGCGCACTCTTGCTGCGACGACTTTCAACGCAGCCATCAATTCTATAAACCGAAATTCATGAAAGAGTTACTCTAAAATTTGGAAGTTTTAATCAATAAACCTTATCAAAATACCTTCAGCATTTGGGACGATTTCGGATGGATTTAAAAGGTAGTTTTCAGTATTTCTCAATTCAACGGTGACCGTATATTTTATGCCCAAATTCCTTCCATAATCATCTGAAGCTCCTCCGACAGGGTAGAGGATATCGGCAGCAGTTCCGGTCGTGTAATTTGTGCCATGAACTTCCTTCATGGCTTGAACAACCAGTCCCAAACTCAACTGGAAATGAAATGACAACAGTGAAAGCTTAAGAATTATTTAAAATAGTTAGCATTAAACATTGCATACTTGCTCCTCAAAATCATCCGTGTATAATCCAGCTTTCCAACCCCAAGGAAAAAACCAATACTGTCCATAAGCGTGAATAGATATATAAGCAGAAAGCACATTGGTTTCATCCGCTAATAGCCGTTTCATAAGGTTGGAAAGTGCTACAGCTTCATTTTGAGACAATGGTTTGCTTCCTCTGTAAATTTCGGAACAAGGATTGGGACTTGTTCGCTCACCACCAAATTGGAAAGGGAAATTGCGATTTGGATCGACTCTGTTAAATATTTGAACTTCAAATTTTGAAGTTACCAAATGCTTAAAGCTAAATAAATACTACATGAGAAAATAATTCTCACCCTTTGCAGCTCGAACCTGGAATGACACTCCTTGTTTTTCTGCGAGATGAAAGCTAATATAAACGACTAATTTCTGTACGACAAAAATAACAAGTAAAACAGCATGATAATTTCAGTCTTCCACCACCTCCAGAAGCGTTCAGTTGTATGCGAATACTCATAACCGTCAGGATTAAGAAGAGGGACAATGTACCAATCTATTCCATTCAACACGTCAGTGTATTCAAAAGGTCTTGTCACCAGCTCGTTAATTATCCAAGTCGCTGTGGCTGAACTTATCCACTATTATTTAAAATATAAGATAATTTATTAATATTTCCAATGATCAGATTCTTCCACTTTCATCAGATTAGCGAAACGTTCTTGCCTCTCTGGCGTGTATGTCTAAAAATAACATGAAAGACACTTATAAATTGTATAATTAGTCAGATGTGGCAATTCTTAATCTAAATTCCGGCTTACTCGCATCAATAAGAATAGATCTTGTATTTTTGGGGCTAGTTGAGAGTTTCACAACCCTGATATTCCTTCCTTCAAAACTTGAGCCAATTGTTTCAACAGAAACAGTTATGTCATTAGTTGAGTGTAGACCATCGACAAACTCTTCAATCTATAAAAAAAAGTCAAACATAAGCGTATATACTTTTAGGCTTCCCTTTCCATTTACCTGTGTGTTTTGTTTGAGTATACGAATCTTACTTCTGAATATCGAGCATAGTAATCCCAACCCATTTTGCTTTCTCTCTGTCTTCTTTTAGCCCTCACGTTTCCATTGGTCTCATCATCAATCAATCTGCAGAACACGTTTTCGTATGGTTTTTAATGGTAAATTGACAAATAATGATTGCAACTTTTGATAAACATATTAAATTTAAATACTTTTGAACATCAGCAAATTTTAGTTCGTAGCTAATCTCGTTTTTGTCCATGAGTTGCTTGAACGCATTATCTTTGGAGGCTGCTACCATAATGTGAGTTTTTCTCTTACTGGCTGGTTCGAGGGCTGGGTACTGTCCAGGCACCGATACTTTCGCTGTGTTGGAGTTGTGTACAGCTACCCAAAAATTTGCTTTTCCTTGGTGTCAACGTCAAGAATTATGCTTTATGCCCTAAATAGCAAATTGCATTGCGTTATTTGTAATTTTGCAAATTTAAGAACTGGTTTACTATTCGTATCTACGACATTATTAATTTGTAGTAATACTTTATAAATCACAGTATGCGTTTTGATTTTACAAGGTTTTTATGCCATAACCATAATGAAAAGTTATAAGAAAAATATAAGACATTACCCATCATATCGACGTTGGACATCACTATAATTAGTTGTCAGAGTGGAAGCAACGTTAGTCAGAAGCCAGACTACTAAAATAACCCGCATAGCTACTTTCCTTTGAGTAAGCAAATTTGCAAACTAATTCCATAATTCAACATACGTTTTCCATGTTGAATTCGCACATAAATTCGCCTCTAGCTTAATTTAGACGAATTCCAACTTTTATTAAAATATTTGGTAGTTCTTATCGTCTCACAGATCTCTTTTGGAAGTGTAATTAAATATTATAAATAATTAAACGCGTCAAACACAGTTGTTTCAAGATGAAAATGTTACCACGTTATTTTGTAACATGTAAGAAATATCAATTGCGTTGAAAAATTTCCAACTCCATCAAATCCATTTGTGACGAGAATTCTCCAACGAGATTATTCTGTCTTGAAATGTATATGGAAGTATGGTTGTATGAATGGTAATAGTATGAGGACAAAAGATTAGAACGACTGGTTGAAACAGAAGTTAAATTTGTACTGATTTATTCTGTGGCACACAGCGACACAGCTAAACTCTGTTACATAAGATAAAATTAACATAGAGGTTTAATTATAGCGCATGTAACATCAAAGATAACCATATAAGGAGAAGACCCGAAAGTGGGTCAACTGGAGGAAAAAGCAAGTGCGTCAATCCATCTGAAATTTATATGACATGAAACATAAACAATAATGAAGGAAACCACATTGCTCGTGGCATGATGTGCTCTCGTTCTCTAGTGAGAACGTGTTGACGTTAATAATTACAAGGAAAATCATTACATCAACAGCCTTCTAGAAACTAATGATTAATTAGGTAAACAAGTAAATTCATGATTGTGATGATGATGCATCACACATCAATTTGTGAAAGCCTAAAAACCGATTTTTATGAGTTCAAAAAGAAAATACTGCTTCGATGCGATGAAAATAAATAATTTATTAAGTCATTTTTTCGCGAAAGGATATTAAACGAACAAGTTAAATTATTCGGATCGGACACGCTTAGCGACTTCCTTAACAGCGGCCATTGTTTCTGAAAAGCACAACGATTTATGGTTACTTATGTTTTTTTTGCAAAGAACCATGTAAAATTATAGCAATTCTTGTGAGCATTGAGCTTTCATACCTTCTGCATTGGCAACAATTTGTCCAGGAGGAAGTACAAATCCATAACGTCCAGTATCCCTCATCTCAACGGTAACTGTGTATTTAATACCAGCATCCTTGGCCCAATCGTCACTGGCACCACCAACTCCATAAAGCACATCAGCTCCTGTTCCAGTGACATAACGAGTTCCATGAACAGCCTGAATGGCGGAAAGAGCAGCATTACCCAAGCTCAGTTGGTCAGCGTAATCTGCTGGGTATGCGTTAGCAGTGTAACCCCAAGGAAGGAGCCAGTATTGTCCATAAGAGTGGAAGCTCAAGTATGCAAGAATATTGACATCCTTAGCGAGCAAGCCATTGACATAGTCGGAAACAGCCTTGGTCTCTTTCTCTGAGAGGGCAGATGGTCCCTTGAAGGTGTCAGTGCAGGGGTTGGCGCTGGTTCCTTCTCCTCCGAACTTGAAGGGGAAGTTCCTGTTGGGATCGCATCTAAAAGAAAGAAATTTATGTTAAATATTACTATTTAAAAAAATACGCATTGATCCTTAATATTTGTATGCCACTTACCCACGGCAGGTGGAGCCGGGATTTTGACTGCGAGTTTTTCTGGAAGGTTTAAAATAATTATTAGTAATTTAGCTTATGGCTGAGTCACTTTTTTATGGATTTTTTTCTTTTTGTTCTGCAATGCATACCTCCACATACGGTCGGTAGTTTGGGAGTATTCATAACCATCAACGTTGATGGATGGAATGATGTAGTAGTCGATTCCGTCAAGGACATCTGCATATTCAGAAGGTTTGGTGACCAACTCGTTCATGATCCAGGTGGCAGTTGCGGAAGTAATCCACTATAAAAATTTATACAACAGAAAAGTTTTTATAGTGACGACTTAGATATGTATAATTGGTGTGGTAGGATTTTCTTTAAACGTTCGCGTACCTCTCTTGCGTGAATATCTGCAATGAAAAAGTTAAAAGTTAGGAAATATTACTTTTTTTACTTTTTACAATCCGTCTTATTTTACAACATTTATTCAACTCACTGGCATCAATAAGGATGGCCTTCCTATTGTTGGGGCTAGTTGAGATCTTGACGGCATACAATTTACGGTTTTCAAAACTGGTTCCGATGGTCTCAACGCTGGCAATGCTGTTGATGGTTGGGAGCTCGTTGACGAAGGATTCAATCTAATTGCACAAAATTATCATGTAATAATAAGCTTCTAATCAATTTCCCTTTCCAATATATTTAAAACATTTATATAGCAAATACCTCTGCGTAACGAGCATAAGAATCCCATGAAATGCGCTTGGATCCACTGCGTGCCTTGGCTTGGTCGTTTGCTGCCTTCTCCTCATCAATAATTCTAAAAAGAAAAAAGAAACACCATGAATCTCTGCACAACCCTTTATTTAAAGCGAGGGGCCAATTTTTGTGCTTACTCCTGAACATTGGAGACCTTGACTTTGTAGCTCATTCCATTCTTGGCCAAAAAGAGCTTGAAAACATTCTCTTCTTCTGGGGGAACCATCACATCAGTTTTTCCACCGATGACGGGGTCAGTCCAGAAGTCGAGAACGCCCTCATTGTTCATGTAAACGTCCCACAAAGCCTGGTATTGCTCCTTGTTTTGGGCAGTCACGGAATAGACTTGGTATCTAATAAAATAATCACATTAAATTTGAATAATTCTCTGAAAAACCACCAAAAAAATTCTAAAAAACAGTTTTTACCCGTCATAACGGCGAATTCCAACTTCTTTGCCGTGAGAGCAGGCAAGAAAAGCCAGGGAAAGGGCTAAAATGAGCTTCATAATGATTGAAAAATTTTCTTCACAGAGTCCTTGTTAATCCAGTGAAGCCAATGCAGCAAGTGAAGTTAAGTGAGCAAAGTCTGTCCTATTTTAATTTACGTTTTGAGATAATAATCTGTACAAGTGAGTGATAATGACGGAACAAGAAAAGACATGATTATTGTACCGTTTGGGTTACGGTATCATTCATTATGCTCATGAGATAATGTGTGCGACTGTTCTTGAAACGAGTTGACATTTTTATCAGGCTGGGATGGATTGACTAGGACTTGGTCATGGGGAAAAACGCAATAAGATAAAAACTGTCACTAAATGAATATTAAGCTGGAAACTGGAGTGCATTCTAAAAATAATATGCGCATTATACAATACAATTTTATCAAATTAAAGCATTTGTTTTCGGAAGATATTATTATGCATACGTTTGACATTGCCCTTCCTTACAGATCGAAAGCTGTGAACTCTGATGAATAATGCTTATATATAAGCCGTTGTGTAACTAAAAACCTTCTGCTGTTGAACCTCTCTGTCTCATTCTATTACCAATTCAAACCGACTAATTACTTGAATTCCGGCACAACAATCGGTACTTATCAGGCCATTATTCTCATCTTATGTTGTGTTTTACATAATTGGAGTGTGTGGACGTGTGGAGTCCTCATGTTAAATCATACAGCGTGACTCATGAATATCAGCCTGCATACAGTGTACTCTTTTCATACATTCAATGCAACAAACAACGTGACATACATTTTTTGAGGTTGTGGGTTGAAAGCCGCGTAGAATGCCAAACCATACAACGAATTAGGGGACAACACAATACCTGATACGACCAAAGTGTTTAATTGTTTACTCAAGTGCTCTTAATTTGTCTAATTAGCAATTTCTGTCCGTTTTATTCTTATCATTGTGTTGTTGAACTGCGGAGTGGAAATGCTTGGTGTGAGGTAAACTCAGCCATTACTCTACAACGGTCCTGGTATAGGCAAACAAAAGTTAGGTCTGCTGTATCTGATATACATTAATGTAACTCAAGACTTGAGCGTATATAGTCTCATAAAGGTTGTAAAAACGAAGCATGTCTGATTTATATGATGTCTGTATTATGCGAACCATTTCATTTATGAAAATTATCGTAACAATCTATGATGATTATTAATCGCTGTATTAAGTAATTGCTTGAAAATATTATGGGACAAATTTTTAATATAACTAGTTTGGCTCATAGAAAACGTCACTTTAAAAAAAATTTCAATAATGTTTGAAATAATATGTTACAAGGTGATGAACATATTTTCTACTAATTTATTAATCCAGATGTCATTAGGCGTTGAAAGCTAATTCAGTTAAAATAAAAACTACAAAGATTTCGTTGTGCAAATAACGTAGCTTTCCGAAAGCCCGGAAGTTGATTTTACCTATTTCTGTCAAATATTGATGAACAGTGTAAGGAAACTTTCAATAATTGTATGCCATCAAATTCAGCCTCCAATCAACTTAATCCGTTTACCTACGCATGTCAAATAGTTAGTTATGAAATGTCAGTCGAAACAGATGTCTTGTCGTACCTCCGCCAATAACGTAAAATTCCAAGTGACAAAAGGATTTTTGTCAGATGAAGAAAACCTCCAATACATTACAAAACATAGCTCTACTCTTTGCAAAGCGTAAACACTTTTTAAACTCCCAATTCATGAGATGATGCGCTCACTCCTTCTTTCACAATCATATCATATCAGATCAAAAGAAAATCCAATTCAAAACCTGTCAAGGGATCGTTAGCTTTTCAATCATTTTTCAAAATCTCCAACTTTTTTACTTTGCTGTTTTCTCTCATCTCATCCCATCCATCCATCTAAAATCTCCTTCATTCCATCATGTATTTTGTGACGGAAGGAGCTAAACTAAAAATCCTTTCTCAAACAAAAACTTGCATTTACATTTTTTCCAACTTAAAAACATGTACGTCTATGACATCTCCATCTCATATCTCATGTAATGGTGATGGGCTGGGATCAATCCACAAAATGCTCTTTGTCATATTTTTTAACATGAAATGAATCAATCGATGGAAAATCCAATTTTCTGCAAATCTTTTAATGTTTCTGTTGGAACTTATAAATGTTATTTATTTTCTGTTTCATTCCCATTCCCAAGAAATTTGCTGACACTTTACGTACGCGTTACAAATCCTTCATAACATTAAATACGGAGAAATTGATTGTGTGTATCAATCAAACTCAAAAGTGGCATTAGTTTACACGTGTGCACTTTTTTAGCCCATGTTATCGAACTGGATCAAGACGATGAGGTAGGTTGCTACCTGGCTAAAGAGCTGTAAATTAGAACGCCAAAAATAATTTATACAAACAATAGTTAAAATAATATTCAGTGAGATAGACTCTGCTGGGCTCATTAAGTTCTTTATACCTGAAGCAAATACTGTTTATTCAAGGTCACCATGTTCCAAAATCTTATCTGGGCAGGTTCCCGAGCGATAAAATCAATCAAGTTGTTTATCTGTGTTTAAAGTTACCAAATTGATGATTGTAGAAATTTAATACGATCATATTATCAAATCAATTAATTCAATTTCAACCAACCTGAATAAGCGATGGAACATGATCATTCGCGTCAAGCTGTAGTTTTCGTAGGTGGTTGATGATCAGGGTTTCCTTGTGATAATGAATTTCCATGAAACGCATGTCGCGTAACTATTCGATTATTTAACCTAGCGTATATTTATATTATATGTTTATAAATACCTGTTCTGTTATCTTGTCGCACATAAAAGCTTTCACAGCCAGAATAGAAAAACCCCAACAGCTAAACAGCAGCAAAACCGCTCCTCGGTTCCCATCAGCATTCCCAAGTTTGGTAGAAATACTTGAAAACACACCAAGGCAAAAGTAGACAAAGTTTATGAAAATTGTGAAAATATGATGCCATGCTACAGCCCTGCTAGTCCGTTGGGTTTGCTTCTTTGCTGTGGCTAAAACCTGGGTCCATTTCATTATGTTTCCGTGTAATGACTTGATGTTCTCAGAAATTGAGTTGTGGATGGTTTCTTCACGTATCCCAACATAAATCTAAGTAAATGGACATTTAAAAATGAACTTTATAAAATCTAGTTCTATTTTTGCTTGTATACCTGGTAAAATGCCTCCCGCAAGGTTCTGAACATTAGAAAATGTTTCCCATGTCCTCCAATCATGATCAGCATTGTAAACGTAGCGGAAAATGTGGGCAAACCTTCATTAGGAAAAATGCATCCTGCCCATCCATCGCAGTCATAAACAATTACAAATATGAAGGTGGTTGCAATAAAGCCAATAATCGGAAAGAAAGCAAAAGTTCCATTTCGATAGCGTCTCAAACCACCGAATGGGTCTTGAATGTGAGGAAAAGCTGCGTGGTATTCTTTTTGAAATATTGGCCACTGGTTTAATAGGCATCGGAAATTTGGAAGTGATGCCAATGTTCCAATCACAGAAACACAAGAGAAAAGTGGAAACGTTGCAGGAACCAATCTTGTACCTATTTCTGAAACGATTGAAATGTTGTTTGGAACTTCCTCCTTTTTTATATCAATACCTTGAAAACGTCTGAAAATTCAATATGATAAATATTTTTGTAAACTTGAAATACTCTATTTGAATGAATATATATTCTTGTACATTTACTTACAAAACCTCATGAAAATCGTTGTTATAAGAATACCATAGGAAGTAAAAGAAAATAATAGTTGAAAAAATTCCAAAAGGTACACTCAAAACGAGACAGTAAACAGTTTGAAATGATATCCATTTGAAATCATAAGTAACAAACTGTTCTTTCCCTTTTTGCAGTCGGATAGAAAACGGGCAAAATCCAATCGCTCTCAGATATTGAATCAAAGGTAAGTACAATCTTGCTATGTCAGTAGTCTCACGGGAAGAAGTAGAAGTGGTCGGCCTACTACTGACTTCAGGTTCCAATTTAAATGTTTCTTTGATCCAAAATGTGTAGTTTTTATTTTTCTGAAATATTTTAGTAGCCATTTTCCGTATCCTAGTACAATTTTACTTCGACCACAGTACCAGTTATTCCTGAACCTATTAGTTATGAATAATTTTATCTTTCACAGAAATCATATTTCGGCATCAAACTAATTATGTTGACTTTATTGAAAGCTAATCGTTTGTTTAGTGCAATAGATCTGTGTATTAATGATACTTATTCTAAACGATTCGGTATAATGACGCCCAAATCAATAAAAAAAAGTAGCTTAGCGTAACCGGATGTGCGTCACCAAAGACCTCCTTTAATAAGCAGTCAAACTTTATCCAGCCTGGTTGCTAGATGTGTGGGCGGAAGTGAAAGAATCAGGATGTATTGATCTTATGTTCAAGTAAAGTAAAGAAATCGCACGATCAAGCTGACTATCTCCCAAAAAATGTATGCACATCAGCATAAAAAAATCGGAGACAATTTTACTTTTCCCCCATTTATCTTAAAGGTTTCCAATCTCATCTCAACTCCATCCAGTCCACCATCACTTTCCCTCTCGTGAGTTAAATCCAACATCCAAATTGAAAAGGTTAGGGCACCACACCAGAGAGCTAAAAATGGTGTAATGGGAATTCCACCACTTTCCCATTACCTACAATTTCTTTTAGTGCTATAAATATAAAACTATGTATCTAATCTAACTTATTTCCTTCCTTCCCTGAATTCTAGGGAGTAAGTAAAAGAATCACCATAAATAAAGTAAGCTTCTATATCCTTCGAATCATTTCCAACTCCAATTTTTTCGTCGTTTCCAAAGCGCAAGTGACATTGGTTCTTACACCGTTTCTGGTGTGGTGGAATGGTATTATAGCCAAAGACGTTATGGAACTTGCCTTTTATTTAATCCTCCCTTTCATCCCAAGCATACTCCCCGTTCCTTTTTTCATCTCTCCTGGGCTGGAAATAGATCCGATATAATTTCTATTTTTTCCTTTTTGACTGATCAAGTCAGACAGATACTTTTGGAGAAGGAAGAACACCGTATAGAAGCGTGTCTTTAGCATGGGATGACGAAAGTGGAACTTTATTAAGCTATTTTTTCCGTTTCTCTACTTCCCCTGTTGTTTGTCAAAGGCAGATATTTTTTGGCTGAGACTCTCCCACTTTAGTTCTCAATCAAAAACAAGCATTACGCTCATCAAACGGCAGGCATGCTGCTGTGGATTGGTATTGGATGTGAGGCAGCAGAGAATGCTCTCTCTTTGATATAATTTATAAAGGAATTGATGATGAAGATGAACAAAGTTAGTCTTCCTTTAACAAAGTTGGGTGGGAAATGGGAAGCTTTACTTTTGCTTTGCTGCTGCTGTTGTTACTCTTTCATGATGACGGAGAAAAAGGAAGGAAAAAAAACTTTTTTCTTTCAGTCAACAACAAGTTCAAGATTAAGCCTAACGTTGATCACGGCGATGGGATTCGATCTTTCTTGCCGTATAAATTTGAGTTTTCTTATATATAGCGATTTTAATAGATTTATTTTTGGATAAAATTTTTTCTCAAGTTTTTCTCATTTTCCATTACAAGTGAAATGAGAAAAGTTTCTCCTTTTCAAAATCAAATCACTAAAAAATTAACTCATTGGAATTCTCACAAAAATAAAACAACTATTTCGTTGTAGATAACCTGAACGCTTTTTGAATTAGTAAAAAGTTTGAATTTGATTTTAATCGAAATTTTATTTTTTAGTTTGAAAAGTCTTCTTAAAACGGAAAAAGTGGGCCATTCACATTCATTTAGAATTTGCCAATTGAATCAAAAACTCTTTTTCTTACAAACTGACGTCATTTTG
Organism: Orchesella cincta; assembly: GCA_001718145.1. Lineage (NCBI taxonomy): Eukaryota > Metazoa > Arthropoda > Collembola > Entomobryomorpha > Orchesellidae > Orchesella > Orchesella cincta. Next base: position 4,384 of record LJIJ01000761.1, on the reverse strand, counting down.
AGAAGCTGGAACTAATACCATAAACAAAAAGTTAAGTTTGGGTCCTTTTTTGTCTCAATTCCGAAGCTCCATCAGGCTTTACTTTTTGCCATAATTTTCACATACATTCCTTGAGAAATGAGTCTCTCCGGACCATTTTCCTGGAATTACTTTTTAAAGTAAAAAGGCACAAGTATTATTACAAAGTAAGTAATGCAAACAATATTATGAATGAATGATGAAAATAGAAAACAGCAATAAAAAAGATTGTGGAAAATGGTACCACTGAACGAATTGCAAAGCAAGACCAGCCTTTTTGATGTAATGTCTTTTTGTGTATTACAGAAGAGAGCAGAGCATCTGCATAAAATAATGAAATGGTTGAGTACGATATGCAATATGGCATTTCATATGCATAATTTTATGTACATATAGGTAAAATAGGGATCAAAGTAGAAGCCATCACAGAAGAATAAAGTTGAAATGCTGCGGCTGTAAATGCTAATGCCTCTCTGGCAAGGAGCAACTCAGAGCATTGCTCATGAATGATATGCCAAAATGGGGAAAGCTTTTGGAAAACTTGTTTTTATATTCTAATGTGTATATCCTCCTCCGCTTTACTTCTAGTCTTTTGAAATGATAGTCCAAAATCCGTAAGTTATAAATTTCGACCACATAAAACCCTCATAGCCCCCTGAGAATTCCCACTTCATCCGAACCAGATGGGACCTTGCGTTGTTTTGCCCTTGCTGGGAAATATAAAGGGTATATGAATATGATGATGATAGCGATATTATTATAGAGAGCTCCTTTTTATCTGCTTTTTAGGTGGATGCTTTTTGTAACTTTGAGTTTGATGTTATCCCTTCTTCTTGGGTTGTGGATGGGAGAAGCACATAAAATCAAAGCAGAAAATTACATCGTCATCGTCCTGTGTGGCGTGCTATGATATCAATGAAAAGTTTTGGAGAATGACCCTAAAATTTTCTGGAGCAGAGTGAAAAAGGATTTAGTTTCCCGTATATAAATGGGAATGGATGGGATGAGAATACATGCTAAAAGTCTCATAAAGAGCGAAAAGTTTTTCACTCAAACTTCAAAAGCTTTTTCACTTTCACGTTGAGCAGCAGAGAGGAGCACATGATGTGACAGGATGAAATGGAGGTAGTTTATTGAGCAAAAAATTTTATGATGGGTTTGCTCTCAGAAAGCTAAGAAAGTTCATAGTGTCCTTTTTGGAGAAAATATCAAAATGGCAAACTGCCTTTTCCAGGATGACGATGATACCGTGAAGTATTGCGCTGCATTCCAACTAAGGCGAGGAAGAAAACCTAGAATCAAATCCAAGCTTCCGTTCAAAGTTTAAAATAATTGTAACGTCAAAATTTAACACAATTAAAATTCGTTCGCTCGTTTAATGGATATTTAAGAAATCCTTTATTTCTCTTCCTATTTTTCGTACAGACCTGTTCCTCCCCAATCCGGAAGGTCATATCACGAAAAAATAAATTTCTCTCAGCTTTCACATGTTAGTAGTGCTCTAAAGTTACACTAATTCACCAAATTTTATGTGTCAAATATGAAAAGTCTAGGAGTTATGCCTGATTTGTCCCCAAAAAACACCTTTCCGTCAAAACATCTTTATGACGAGACGGTTCAAGATAATCACTTAATTTCTTTTGTAGTCCGTAGTGAATCGGTTGCAGGCGGGTTTTTCTCGTTTGTCTAAAACGATTCCCGTTTTGCAGAGAGTACTTTGAACACGAATTTTCGCGTTTTTTTGCAGTTTTTTCCTCTTTCCGAGAAAACCGTTAGCAATGAGCCCAAAGTGGAATCAGATTTGAACTCTACGTCCAAAACTACATTAGTTTTTCATGTACTTAAACACTATAGTTTTCGGACATAATGGTCTTTTCTTTAAGATAGCAAATGATTGAGCTGTTTCCACGCCAAATTTAAAGATTTCCGGCCCTGTGCAATTTTTGAAAAATAGGCCCGATTTGTCTAAAAACCATAATTCAAGAGGTATTTTTATGTGTAGACTTCAAATTTGTTGTTCATTTTTTAAAAAAGCTACCAGTTTAGTGACAACAATGTAATTTATTATTGCACTGGGACCGAATTTTTTTAATTTGGCGTGGAAACAGCTCAATCATTTGCTATCTTAAAGAAAAGACCATTATGTCCGAAACTATAGTGTTTAAGTCCATGAAAAACTAATCACTGATGTAGTTTTGGACGTAGAGTTCAAATCTGATTCCACTTTGGGCTCATTGCTAACGGTTTCTCGGAAAGAGGAAAAAACTGCAAAAAAAACGCGAAAATTCGTGTTCAAAGTACTCTCCTGCAAAACGGGAATCGTTTTAGACAAACCGAGAAAAACCCCTGCAACAACCGATTCACTACGGACTACAAAAGAAATTAAGTGATTATCTTGAACCGTCTCGTCATAAAGATGTTTTGACGGAAAGGTGTTTTTTGGGGACAAAATCAGGCATAACTCCTAGACTTTTCATATTTGACACATAAAAGTTGGTGAATTAGTGTAACTTTATGAGCACTACTAACATGTGAAAGCTAAAAGAAATTTATTTTTCGTGAAATGGCGTTCCGGATTGGGAGGAACAGGTCTTTTTATTTTTATTATCTTGCGCAATTTTCGGGAGAATTCATTCACATGTTTGCTGGCTCACTTAAAATTGCTTATGCTGTACAATGTACAACACATTAGAAAGATTAAACCAACTATAGGGACTCGCGAGAAAAAGTAATACTCAGAGTTTCCTGAATCACTACGGCACTCGAAGGAGAAAGCTGAAAAACTGTATTTTTTACTCTCACTGTAGCTTACTCGTTTGTGTGGCTTTTTGTGAAAGTGTGAGATTGGAATGTGTATGCAATACAAGTTACAATCCCTGTACATACTATACCTCTTCCTTTAGGGACTCACTGTTGTGAATATCGGAGTAGATAAACATGTTGGCAAAGTTAAACCTAGAGGATGAGATGAGATGCGATTGCAGAAATAATTTGTAGAATCACTTTTTAAATGTTTAATGTAATGGAAGTTAGGAAATAAAACGGGAATATATCTGTATACAAGTTTGAAATGAGTAGGAATAATAGAGCAACTTTAAGGGTAAATGACCATTTCATCGTCATCTAATATATGCTGTACGATGGCTCGTCCACTGTTTGTTTGCTTGTTTGTGTTTGGATAAGCAGAATGCGTTCAATGCTATAACCTTTCCAGTAGCAGTCCTATCCTGACTACCAAGTAAAACCGCTTTACGGAGACGAGGAAACGAAATGGAAATAGAACCACTGTACGTATTCTGGTAACTACCGTGAGCAGCATAACGAATGAGCTTGGAATGTATATGTATTCGTATGTCCCTTGGAAATGTTCTTTTTCTCACTCATTCATTCATGTTTCGTGTCCAAACGGGAAGGAGCAGACAAACCAAATAAACGGGAGCCCTCTCATTTCAATACTTTCCCAAGTCACATTTGCATTCAGTCGGTAATTTCTTCTCACTTTATCTTGAACATATGTTATGAAAATAGAAAGTTGACGGAGAAAGTGGTAAAAATATTCGGTTGTCACGTGTGAAGATGTGAAAAGGGATGAGACGTCTCTAAAAACAAGGGAAATCATGTTGAACGAATGTTTAGACGTGAAAGCCTGAGACTCTGGGTAAACTACGTTTTGTTTTCGTGCTTCTTTGTCTTATCCTCTTTCTTGAGCGAGAAAAATATTTGTATTCTTCGCAGTAGAACAATGACGAAAGGCGACGTCGAACCTACAGCCGACATTGTAAAAGGATGGTGGAAATAGAAAGTAGATTGAGAATTGGCTTAGAGATATAAAAAAGCGAAAAAGGAGAAAGCTCAAAGCAGATTGCTTTTCATTTCACATAATAGAAGAATGTTATTTTATTCTAAAAAAGGAAACTGGTTACATGAGATACACGTTGTCAATTCTATCCTCCAAGAATAGACAAAGTAATCCTGAAACGATGAACAACACTTTCCCCTGTGTACATACTCTAGCCTAGCCTTCCTGTTCTTATCCTCCAGACTGATATCGATCAATTGTTGTATGCGTGAAAGCACTGCAGCAGAAAACACATTTCGATATCACTTTTCTTTCTTCAGTCAAATGAATAATGCTTTTTAGTAAATTACAACAACTTTCTCCTCTTGATCCTCTTTTCTTTCTACATACAAAGTCATCCGCTTCAGTTTTTTCTGGAAGAGACAGAAAGAAAGCAGCGAATAAAGATTTTTTTTTATTCAAGCTTGAGATGAGGGCTTCTTTTTTCTGCTTATCCATCTTCTTATCCAGTTAGCAAAAAAGGCGTCGTCTCTTCTAAGCAGCCTGTCTGAAAAGCAGCAAAGTTGC
>LJIJ01000760.1:42500-76221 GCA_001718145.1 Orchesella cincta | reverse complement strand
AAGATATGCAGTCCAGAGAGCAGATATAAAAGGAGTAAAGACCACTAAAGACGTGTCATTAAAGCAAACACCTTTTCCGCGAAAAGTTGCTTTCTTTTTTAAAGGAAAACTTGGCCAAAAGCGGCACATGAGAATACTATCATAACACTGTAGTTTTTAATGTAAATATGTATGTATTTACGTGTCACATTTTCATGCATATGTTTTGGAAAGGAAAACAGTTTCCAGCCCATAATATGCATAATGTGGTGTTGATAGACGGGCTGTATAATATTTTCCCATGAAAAAGAAACAAAGGGGAAGAAGGAAAAAAATTAGTCGTAAATTACTTAGCTAACGCAGCGTAAACACATTTTTATGGTGTTAAGCTAACATTTTTATGTTTAGATAAAAACAATAACGGTTCAATGTGGATTGTTAGTAGGTTGTAATACCACTCGTAAAAGGCGGGTTATTAGGTTCTCCTACTCATATTTTATGGAGACATCCAGAAACATGGTATATCTCGACGAATATGCTCTGGAAAAAAGTATGTAATCTTTTGATGCATGAAATTAAACCCTTAAGGTTGTAAATTAAAGTTTTCGCTTTGTAGACACAAAGCGTTTTCTCATAGGAGAGCATGAGATCTGTTTTTTATGTGAGGAAGCTTGCTCTATATAAATTCTTTTGTGTTTGGAGGATCGGCAATGCAATACGCACTTTGACAAATGAGGACATGACATGGGCAAACGAAACAGGGTCTGCATGTACATGCAAATATTAAACATTCATTCAATTTCATTTTGCTCGCGCTCCAAATTTTCGAGGGCAATGTAAATACATTAGGCGAAACGAGGATGCTGAGCAAAGAGAGCTCTCGCCGTTTTATCTCTCGTAAATCAGACAAATGTGCAAATTTGATTTTATCTGTCAAAGCTCGTAAACTGCGGCGTTTGTCAATCATGCCATATCGTCGTTGAATATTTGGGGGAGACAACTGCAAAAGTGGCTGACTTTCGACTGTGAACATGAAAAGTTGGCATATTTTCGACTGGGATATCTGAAAAGTGGCATATTTTCGACTGATACAACTGCGTTGGCAGAATGACTTTTGAAACGGCTATCTGCATAAACATGATTTCACAGGAGAAGCGAAAAACACAACATACCTTAATAGTAGATAATTTAAATTTTTTATCAATACCGAGTTCCATAACCACACTATTTATTTTTAATTTTATTAGGAACGAAAGCGGAAAAAATGCTTCAAATAGGACTTAATATACAAGGAATGGACTCTTGTTTCATAAAGAAACCACACATTATGATCACAACAAAAAGTTTATGTACAAAATGCTTCGATCGTTTTTTGCATTAGAATGACTAAAGACGCCGGAATTACTCTTATATCAAATTGCGCATAATTTTATAGAGAATTTAATGAATCATAAAGCTCAGTTTGTCCGCAAATTAGTAGATAGCCGGTTCAAAAAGTCATTCTACCAACGCAGTTGTATCAGTCGAAAATATGGCCACTTTTCAGATATGCCCAGTCGAAAATATGGCCAACTTTTCATGTGTCAGCAGTCGAAAGTCAGCGCTTTTGGGCAGTTGTCTCCCCCAAAATATTCAACGACGATATGTTGAATCATGCCTTATATTACATTTTTTTCAGAATGTGACAGAGTTGAAGGAATGAAAGATGGGTCACAAAATGTGAAGCCCATCATAACTGTGTACATTCAGATGAAGGGTTTTGTTTGTTTCGGTGCATCTTTCGAAGGAACGCGTAGTATGAATGGATAATTTATTTGTGTCTTTAGGCGCTAGCGAACTGTCTATAGTACCTAAACACTATAAAATTCACCAGGCGGAGGTTGAAAGAGTTTCTGAATTGTTGTTAAAAAGTATTTTGGATACGCGAAGAATTTAAATAGAACAAGTTCCTTCTTTGACTTTTATACGGGAACATAACCGTTTAGCTATTATTTATTGATCGTATTTCATCTTAAAATGACTTTGGAATGAGGAGAAAGTGCAGCCATATAGTTTGAAGCTTGCTCTGCATTGCAAAAAAGTTTTGTGCAATAATCGGCACAGAATATTTATTTCATATTTGTTTCTCAACAACTTCTCATGTATTCTGTATTACATATAACCTGCACCTGTTGCTGTATAACCCGAGAGTATCACTGGACTTTGTAGCGTGAGCCCGTAATTCACTTTCAACTGACAACCTTTCTAATTACATATTTTATACACAAAAGTTTTCAAAGGTTGAAGAAGCCAAAATAGGAGAATGTTGACCTTCTTTTTCAGACCAAAGTCAGGCTCGCGCCAAGTTTTTCAGGCGTTAAATGAATGACATTACGATAGGATGCTGGGATAGGGAGAGTGTCAGCAATTTTCCGCTTTTTGAAAATAATATAATTTAAAACTACAGGAGCAAAGTGTGATCCTGTGTTCCATCCAGGTTTGAGATGATTTAAGTATGTTTTTTCGTTATACATAATGCACAATATGGAGAGGATGATTAGATTTCAAGATTTACATTTTGTTGTCTGCATCGAAGTAAAAAGTTTGAATGAAACTCGAGAGACCACGAGCTAAAATTGTTGGATCATATTGCAACGTTGGTTGATGATGTATAACGAAAACATACTTAAATCATCTCATAACCTGGATGGAACACAGGATCACACTTTGTCCTGTAGTTTTAATTATATTATTTTCAAAGGGAAAATTGTGACACTCTCCCTATCCCAGCATCCTATCGTAATGTCATTCATTTAACGCCTGAAAAACTTGGCGGAGCCTGACTTTGGTCTGAAAAAGAAGGTCAACATTCTCCTATTTGGCTTCTTCAACCTTTGAAAACTTTGTGTATAAAATATGTAATTAGAAAGTTGTCAGTTGAAAGTGAATTACGGGCTCACGCTACAAAGTCCAGTGATACTCTCAGATTATACAGCAACAGGTACAGGTTATATGTAATACAGAATACATGAGAAGTTGTTGAGAAACAAATATGAAATAAATATTCTGTGCCGATTATTGCACAAAACTTTTTTGCAATGCAGAGCAAGCTTCAAACTATATGGTGCACTTTCTCCTCATTCCAAGTCATTTTAAGATGAAATACGATCAATAAATAATAGCTAAACGGTTATGTTCCCGTATAAAAGTCAAAGGAAGGAACTTGTTCTATTTAAATTCTTCGCGTATCCAAAATACTTTTTTAACAACAATTCAGAAACTCTTTCAAGCCTCCGCCTGGTGAATTTTATAGTGTTTAGGTACTATAGACAGTTCGCTAGCGGCTAAAGACACAAATAAATTATCCATTCATACTACGCGTTCCTTCGAAAGATGCACCGAAACAAACAAAACCCTTCATCTGAATGTACACAGTTATGATGGGTTCACATTTTGTGACCCATCTTTCATTCCTTCAACTCTGTCACATTCTGAAAAAATGTAATATAAGGCATGATTCAACATATCGTCGTTGAATATTTTGGGGGAGACAACTGCAAAAGTGGCTGACTTTCGACTGTGACACATGAAAAGTTGGCATATTTTCGACTGGGATATCTGAAAAGTTGGCATATTTTCGACTGATACAACTGCGTTGGTAGAATGACTTTTTGAACCGGCTATCTACTAATTTGGGACAAACTGAGCTTTATGATTCATTAAATTCTCTATAAAATTCTGCGCAATTTGATATAAGCATGTCAATGGGTCTTTAGTCATTCTAATGAAAAAACGATCGAAGCATTTTGGTACATAAACTTTTTGTTGTGATCATAATGTGTGGTTTCTTTATGAAACAAGAGTCCATTCCTTATATATTAAGTCCTATTTGAAGCATTTTTTCCGCTTTCGTTCCTAATAAAATTAAAAATAAATAGTGTGGTTATGGAACTCGGTATTGATAAAAAATTTAAATTATCTACTATTAAGGTATGTTGTGTTTTTCGCTTCTCCTGTGAAATCATGTTTATGCAGATAGCCGTTTCAAAAAGTCATTCTGCCAACGCAGTTGTATCAGTCGAAAATATGCCAACTTTTCAGATATCCCAGTCGAAAATATGCCAACTTTTCATGTGTCACAGTCGAAAGTCAGCCACTTTTGCAGTTGTCTCCCCCAAAATATTCAACGACGATATGGCATGATTGACAAACGCCGCAGTTTACGAGCTTTGACAGATAAATCAAATTTTGCACATTTGTCTGATTTACGAGAGATAAACGGAGAGCTCTCTTTGCTCAGCATCCTCGTTTCGCTAATGTATTTACATTGCTCGAAAATTTGGAGCGGAGCAAAATGAAATTGAATGAATGTTTAATATTTGCATGTACATGCAGACCCTGTTTCGTTTGCCCATGTCATGTCCTCATTTGTCAAAGTGGTATTGCATTGCCGATCCTCCAAACACAAAAGAATTTATATAGAGCAAGCTTCCTCACATAAAAAACAGATCTCATGCTCTCCTATGAGAAAACGCTTTGTGTCTACAAAGCGAAAACTTTAATTTACAACCTTAAGGGTTTAATTTCATGCATCAAAAGATTACATACTTTTTTCCAGGAGCATATTCGTCGAGATATACCATGTTTCTGGATGTCTCCATAAAATATGAGTAGGAGAACCTAATAACCCGCTTTTACGAGTGGTATTACAACCTACTAACAATCCACATTGACCGTTATTGTGTTTTATCTAAACATAAAAATGTTAGCTTAACACCATAAAATGTGTTACGCTGCGTTAGCTAAGTAATTTACGACTAATTTTTTTCCTTCTTCCCCTTTGTTTCTTTTTCATGGGAAAATATTATACAGCCCGTCTATCAACACCACATTATGCATATTATGGGCTGGAAACTGTTTTCCTTTCCAAAACATATGCATGAAAATGTGACACGTAAATACATACATATTTACATTAAAAACTACAGTGTTATGATAGTATTCTCATGTGCGCTTTTTGGCCAAGTTTTCCTTTAAAAAAGAAAGCAACTTTTCGGGAAAAGGTGTTTGCTTTAATGACATCTTTAGTGGTCTTTACTCCTTTTATATCTCTCTCTGGCTGCATATCTTCCTAAAATATTATCCTTTTCTTTCATCCTATCCGTTTTTATCTGTATGCATACAATAATGTGCTCCGGCAGAAAATGGCAGCGATGTGCTTTCTACTTACATCAATATTCGCATTCTTATGGGCATTGGGAATAAATTAATCCAGAATAGGATGCACCACGAATGCAGATGACAATAGGAGTTCCCGTGTGTTACATAAAATTTTAAGGCTTCGTCGTTCCTTTGTTTTCTCCCTGTTGTCATTAAGCTATCTTTTACCTGAGGCTTGTTCACTGCTCCCTTCGGAAGCATTATCATTACAGACGTGGAATATCATATTATAAGAACAAAGAAAACATGGTGGCATTGGCACACAGGTAGAAGCTAATCGCATTGAGCTCACCGTGCAGCTCTTCATGTCAAAAATCTTTATATGACTCTCTCCTCCTGTTATTTTCAGCGAGGCGTTAGTTATATGTAGGATCTTGTTGGGGAGCTTCTAAAGACGCATTACTGTATCCCTATATAAACACAGCTTCGTACATTTATAGTAAAGCTTGGTGCACCAGCAACCATTGTCCCGTCTTTATCATCCAGCCCTTTGTATTCATGCTAGCCAGCGAACGTGTAATCGTTTTTTATCATTTTCAAACCGGATCACTTTCTCATGTAATGGATGTTCGGAGAAAGACAGTGAGAAGCCGTAGCGTGACTTACTTAGTGACTCTTTTTCCTCAAAAGGGGATAGGGTACAAAAAGAAGTTATCCCAACGTTATTGATGCTGATTCTTTCTTTTACATCCTTTCTCTTTTTTCCTGTACATGAGCATCCTTTCCCTTGTTTTCGTTTCTCATTTTTTTTCTATATTAAGTTTTTATGCTTACGTCTTTCTCCTGATTCTCTGGATCTTTTATTTCTAGAGAATGTACGTACGCTGTTTTTACTTTCTCTCTATTTGATTCTCTCCTTGTAGCAGGGCTGCCCTTTGACTTTCTCTTATTTCATTTTCTATAATCATTTCGCCTCGCTTTTATCTCCTCTTCCTTACGTTTTCATCTTCCATAATTCCATTCCCTTACGCCTGCTGCATCAAGTCTTCGTAACTAAAACACCTACCCACATCTTTTCGCTTCTTTCCCCTCCCTTCATTTCCCCTTGACTAGCGCTAGTTACAATGTGTGTAACTAAAACATCACTGAAGGATGCACTAAGCTGCTGATAGTACGAGCATCCATTCTTATCCATAAATGTAATAAGGTTGAACGAACGACATGGTATCCCCTTTTCTTCCCCAATCTAAATAGCCTTTGGGAGCTAAAACATAGCTTTTGATACGTACGTCACTAAAAAAATGTAGTAGACCATATGATGTAGCATTACGAGTTACTTTTCAATAAAACATAATAATTTTTGCAAATCGAAAGTTAAAGAAAGGAACGCACGTACGTCCGATGAACGTGCTCTTAGCAATGGAGATGCTATATTAGAGCTGCAAATATTAGACTACTAGCTTAAATCGAACATGTACTAGATACATACGTCTCTGACAAAGTCGTATCTGAGGATCAAACATAGCTGCTGCGTTATGGGAGTGTAAAAACAGCGAATCTGAAATTGGCCATAAACCATAAAACTTTATACTATCTTGTGAACTACCTTGCCAAAACGACTCCCACATGGCGATTTTTATTCTAGAAGAGGGACGTGCTCATCTCGTTATTATAATATTATACAATGAGATGAGTGCGTTGATGACGATGCTTATCATAAAGATGATGGGAAGCTAGTTAACCGCGGACGTTTTAGTCACGAATTTATTACTTATAACGATATCTTAAGTATTTTATACTATTTGGATGAATATCACTGAAAAAATTACTGGTTTTTTTCATGCTTCATTTTGTTTGGCAGCTGTGCTTGTGTACTTTTGGATGCGTATTTCCCAAAAGTTTTCATTCCAAGAAATTATTATTTGGAGAGGAAAGTTCTTGAACTGCCTTGTGCATGTGCTCCAGACTTGCAAAACTGAGGTCCTCTCCTACACTTTAGCTATTTCACTTGTGGAGCCCAATGCCGACTGGCGTGTGTATACTCTCCTTATCATGTTGAATTAAATTTTTTTACGCTAAAATAACAGTTTGTCAGTAAACAGTTTTTGAAAGGTGTATGCCTGTATGCCTGAAAGGTGTAATAAGTAATATTGATCACAAGTCATAAGACAGCTTTTGTATATTCAAAAGGTATAACAAGAACAACAGAAGCTGTTTGTACAGATAGAATTTCCCTTTTACACATCACAAACTTAAATATATGTGGTAGTAAGCCTGCTTAGAAAAGTTACCGTTACAAAACCTGTTTAATGTTGACAAATACACTTGCCTTTCACAATATTTAGCTAAAGTACGAACGTACCTAAAGCAGTTTTTACTGCATTTTTATGCACATACTTATTTCCACCAAAGGGAAAGTTGAGGACGTCAACTGCTCGGGAAATTGGAACCGTAATAAGTTTTGTCCCTTCAGTGCTCTTATTCCAACAAAAGTCACGTAATTCAATTGGAAACAGCGGGAGAATTCCGCTCTGCGCCCTGCATACCATAATCCTTTCCGACCAAGAAGACTCAAACTTTCTTTGTTTTAGCGCGTGTGGAAACGTACAGTGAAAGTGAGCTATCTACTTCAGCCAACAGACTATGGGATTGTTACGTATTAGACCAACAAGTCAGGAGCGGAGCGTCAGCTTATACTACTTCTTTGCATGTAGTATACATCTTTTATTGCACAATTGCCTTCATCTCATACCAAAATGGAAAGTCAAGCCAGAATACTTGCGTCTTGTGACTAATTGTTAACCTTTCATTTTTCGCTACACAGCTTAACGACATTAGGTTGGCAAAGTGTTTCCCCAGTGGGTCGTATAACTCGTATATTATGTTGTATTCGATGCTAACACGAGTGCTCCAAGAATTAGCTCATTTTTATAATATTATGCGGTGCGCTATGTGTAATTTGGGAATTAATGAATAATTAAAAGTGATAAGGTGTGCCGTTCTGTCTACTTGGATCGTTTACCTACAAAATATTGTCACTCAGACTTTAACCACCCTTGAGAAAATTTATAACCCATAAAATTTGAATTAGAACTTTTACTACTTTTGTATAAATTGTGCCTATTACATGTTGCTAGTTGCTATTCTTCCCAACACAATCTAAGTATAAATGGATCACAACACATAGCTACGCATAATTATCGAAAATAATGGTTATGTCTACCTACAAATTGCATAGCACAACACTAATTCCGCTTTTGTAAAGGAAGACAGTCAGGTACTGCGCGTACGCAATGTGAGACAAACTTTCTCATCCAATTTGAATCAGTTTTGAATACATAGTTGGAGAGAAAGGCTAAATTAACTAGAGGGAAACCACAACGAAGTGATCTAATATCGTTCGTGAGTTGGTCGGATTTTACGTTTCAATTACAACTTTTGACAGAGAGAGCTGAAACCAAGACTGTGATTGTAAGTTGCGAAACTCTACGCAGGAAAGTTGGCAAAAGTTTAATTAGAGTAAACAGTAAAAGCCTTTCATTTCACATGCACAAAACATGTTGAATAAAAGAATGACAGATTTGGTCTTGCCAGTGGCTCACTTCCAAAACAGAGCTGGCAGAGACAGACGAGATCATATAGTTATTGTGCAGATTAATATGATATACAAGTATTCAAATTATATATTCTATCTAATTTGTAATTCTCTATCGTTGTAAATTCTATAAAAAAAAATCTCAAACTTCTGCCAGTGCAACTAAAAACGGGATGCACAGTCGGATGCAAAAATTATTGGAAACAGAAAATTCTAAAAAGGTTGTCATCTTTTAGAAATACCTACACTATGTAATAACAACTACAATAAATTCTTGTAGGAAAGAAATCGACTTTCATAACTTCATGTCAGTAAAACAACATGCAAAGTTGCCATTTTCTGTGAAAAATGTCAGTTACAGTCTTTGCTACGGACAAGAAACATATGATCACTCTACTTCAAACTATTGAGTAACGGAACGAAAAAATGAAGATTGCACCCAAATATTATACATTCACCAACATTTATAGCTAGTTTTTAGATTCATTTTCAATCCTGAATTTACATTTGAGTAAACTACACCTATCAAGTACAAGAAATGCGCACGCCATTAGTATTTACATAGAAAAACTGAGTTACAGACAACATTTGAAGTTGACATGTTCTTTTTTAGTCCATATACAAAATGTAATCTATTTCATACTTTCGACGTGTATTGTATTACAATGCACTCAATATTAAAAAATATTCTCCAGCATTTTAAGCAAACCCTTGATTTCGAATTATTGTGAATATGTAACCAAAACCACATTGGGATTCAAAGAGTTTGTTCGAGAAAGTAAACAAATAGTCAATAAACTTTACCTGGATTGATGACGCACAAAACTAGCTATCAGCTAAACTTTCACAACTTTCCTTTTTGAGTTGAAAGAGAGATTCAGTTTATTTATAGATCAAAGGAATAAAAAATTTGCATGTTTTAATTAAGGCATATATATGTTAGGTACACAAGGAAAACACTAATCCATGGTTGTATTAATCAATAGCTGCTGCTGGTTCCATATGAGGAATTTGTATGATACTTGAGCTTAATTAGTGCTTTGTTCTTTCAAATTTTTTTAAGTACTTGGATGTTTAGTAGATAACTGAGGGTAAAAACCTACATTTCATTTCCCCAGTTTCATAATATTCTCGTAAATATTGAAACCTAAATTCTTTTGTTCTTTTCATGGTTGAAGTACTAGCAGTTCATACGTCAACGTTTTTTGCTTTGGGTGTACGTGCCCCACTTGCATGTGGGAAATTAGGTAGGTATTGATCATGCATTCATTATTTCTTGAAGAAAAAAAAATCCAACCAAAAGCCAAAAACTAAAAGAAAGGTGCAATTTGTATGGATTCCATTAGTAAAGTTTTTTGATAAGGTTAATGAAGTAATATGTGTGGTGGATGGTGGCATGGCCTTTACTTCTTTTCAGGTATTATGTTGTAAGCGGATTTACGAATGCCTTTGATATTTTATAATTTATCATTTCTCTAAAAACTAAGAAACCCGACTTCAAAGAACTTTGGAAGATGGCTTCCTCTACCACCTTAAAAGAAGTTAATTGAGATGATATTATTTTGTCATCTAAGACTCCGGATCCCTTTTCGGAAGAACAGAGGACATTTAAATGGAAATCAGTCTGGGACCCAAAAGCATACTAAATTGTTGAAAAAAGGAGAAAACTGGCCTACTTTGAAAACACTCCTCATTTTGCGCACTTAGATTTAATTTAAGATTTTTCTCAAAATGAGAAAGGAAAGGCGGAACTCTCTCTTGAAAATCACATTTTCACCGTTGAAGCCCGGTCTATAGAGGTTTAACCCGCATTACTTTTATGGGCTAGGCTAAGCCTCCCCTTTCCTTTTTCCGGCTAAATTACGTCTGTTGGTCTTTTGTGAATTTTCAATCAGTAAATTGACTTTTTCACAGAACCTACTGAAAATGGTGCACATCGTATAAAAATTCTACACATCTGCAATGAAAAGCAGTTGTCACTTTCACCATTATGCAATACTTTACTTATGAAAGTAATTTTCATGCCCACTTCCAACAAATAGCCATCGATTATATATTTTTTGATGACTGTGAGCATGAAAAAAATCTCAACGTTAATCCAGCCGGCCATAACAAAACTTCGTTTTCCATTCCGTGCTAATTTAACGAAAACTGCAGCCGTAAACGTGAGTAAGGCCTAATAGACCGATAAATACTTTCCGAATGGGATTTGAACAACAATCTTATATACTAAAGTCAACGACAGCAAATAAATCTTCAAAAAGGACTAAAGCAAAAGAAAGTAAATCAGTCGAAAAAATAAGAAGAGAAAGCGCATTGGTTTTCTCTCAAAGGAAGGAACTAAATCTGTACTTGAGCCCCTGTATTATTTAGTTGTCCTACGGTTCTAGTCTTGTGGTCTGGACCATGATGAAAGTAAGAGAGCGAAACTGCCAAAAAGTAGTAACAAATGTATAAGTCATAAGGAGTGAATCTTCCACCAGTTTTCTGGATGAACAAACAGAGGTTTTGCGTCTTTGTAGGATGTGCAAGTTATCTTATATGAGGGCATCGATTTTTTTACCTTGTGATGATAACAATAATGATAATTACCAACATCATTCATGCGTCAGTTCACTTTGCTTGGTGGTATTGGCGAGCATAAAATATTTCTTCCGGTTCTACATTTTAAGCCCACTTGTCGGAGAAGATTTATGCACTTCCTCTGTAGTACAAGTGGGAATGCAGCAGTGCTGTAAACGTTACAGCGGTGAAACGTTTGGACGTTTCAAAACGTTCGTTTCAGCAACATGTTTCAAAAAAATTCTGAAACGAAACACATCTGAACAAAACCGCGAAAATTGAACTTTTCACCCTTGAAACAAACTGAAACGAATCACTGAAACGCGTTATCAGTCCGATTTAGACAATTATTTACTCATTCGAGATATACATTATCCGCCCTGAGTCATCTCAAGCCTGTTAAATTTTAAACCCTTTAAGGTGCCAAATGTCAATCTAAAAATAAATGTGGACGATTTCACAAAAAAATGTGGTAGTTTTGTTACAAACTTATGCTGCTTTATAGCACGTCAGTCTTTATCCACTTATGATATCGCCCAAGTAAGGTTTTACATATAATGCAACGTAGATTACGTAAGTCCTAAACTTCGTCACTCTTAATAAAAGTAAGCCCTATAAAACACAAACAGTATTTTATAAGCTAATTACGTTTACAAAAAGGTTATTAATAGTTGGAGACGAGATTTACTATTGGTTGAGATACATACAAGTAGCCTAAAATCGGCCTACTTTTGGTTGCCATTCGTTGTATGTACTGCCTGAAAACGTGTTTCAATGTGTTCGTTTACTTTTCAAGGGGTGAAACGAAACGGAAACGATAACGCAAATCACTGAAACGAAACGTTTCAGTAAAACTTGAAACGTTTCAGTAAAACTTGAAACGTTTCACCCTTGGAACGAAACGAATTTCCGTTTCTGAAACGTTCCTGAAACGTTACCAGCACTGGAATGCAGTTCTAGTTTTTGCGAGCATCAATCATTATCTCATAAAAAGTGGCAAAAAATTGTCTCGTGTGATTGCGAGGCTTGAATAAGATACAGTCAACTGGGATCAAATGATAAATTAGCTCTACCATAACAAGTTACTTCAGATTTTCAAATTTAAGGAACAATTTCCCAATTTTAGTGGTCTTCACATATTCCATGAATTTACATCGGAGCACAACCTTTACCTGAAACTAGATAACAGCATACAGTCGTTTTTGGAAAGTTTTCATAGTTTGAGCACCTAACACCGAATCAAAATGAAGTATTATATTTATAAAGCATCATCGTTACCATTTCATAGAATTGACTTGCCACTTCCCTACTGCTGGTACACCAATATTTGAGAATTTGCATACTGGTTTTTTCCTTTTCATAGCAAGAACCTTCTCATCAGTTTGAAATATGAAACGAAAAAAACGCGAAAATTTCATATTGAAATTGAAAAATATGATAAAAGGCAACGTGTTTACTTTCAGTCTAGCCAGAGTCTGACATCAGTGCTGGTAACGTTTCAGGAACGTTTCAGAAACGGAAATTCGTTTCGTTCCAAGGGTTGAAACGCTTTCAAGTTTTACTGAAACGTTGGTTTCAGTTGATTTCCGTTTCGTTTCCGTTTCGTTTCCACCCCTTGAAACGAACGAACCATTGAAACACGTTTCAGGGCAGTACATCACAACGTGGCAACAAAAGTAGCCGATTTTAGCTACTTGTATGTTATCTTCAAACCAATAAATCTCGTCCTCACACTTATTAATAACCTTGTAACGTAAATTAAAGCATTATAAAATACTTTTGTGTTTTATTAGCCTTACTTTTATTAAAGCAGTACGAAGTTTAGGCCCTTACTATCTACGTTGCCATTATATGTAACCTATTTGCGATTTCATAGGCTGCTAAAGAACTGACGTCTATACAGCAAGTTCTGCTACAACTACCACATTTTTTTGTGAAATCGCGTCCACCATTTATTTTTAGCATTGACATTTTGGCAACCTTAGTTTAAATTACAGTTGAGATGACTCAGGCCGATAATGTACGATCTGAATGTAAGTAAATAATTGTCTAAACGGACTGAGAACGCGTTCAGTGATTCGTTCAGTTTGTTTCAAGGGTGAAACGTATTCAATTCCGTTTTGTTTCAGAGTGTTGTCGTTTCAGAATTTTTTGAAACATTTGCTGAAACGAAACGTTTTTGAAACGCTTCCAAAACGTTCACGCTGATAACGTACCAGCCAACTGGAGTCTGACTACTCTCAGCTTGCAATCCCAAATTTGACGACCAAATCAATTCGGTTCCCAATAACATACTCTTTCCTTCAAAAATGGAAAACCTAGAAAGTTTAACTCAAGGCTTTCTATGTAAAACATGAAAAATGGAATTTTGCCAGGGAATAATAAACTGTCATAGCACATCATGTTTCTTCCGGTTCAGATAATATTATGCTAATATGCTACGCACACAATGACATACGCTACATCATTTTAATTATTTAACATCGATTTCCTCAAGTCCCAGCAGGAAAGAGGAGGTGAGCACCTCAAGGTTAATTTCATACTTTCATGAGGAACTGTTACACAATATATACTTTTCATGTTCTTGTTCCCTTTGAAGTGTAGTACTAATCCAACGTAAATGGACCATCATGTTGTTACATTATATTTGCTCACACTGATTTTTTGGTCGAGAAGAGCAAGGATTTCCCAAGACTGAGTATAAATTATTTTACGCAAATTTGGATGACCTTAGAGAGATGCGTTTGAAGATTTTTGAGAGACATCATTTGACCCACGAGATTGAAGATAGCAGACAGTCAGAAAGAGATCAAACGGGAGATGAAAAGCGAGGAGCAGCAGGTACTTTAGCATACATTGTAAATATAAAACGTCCAAATGAAACAGAATGCTTCCCAGGTTCCTTTTTTCAACCTCGGAAGAAAATTATTCTTAAACAGTAACATTTATCCTAGAACATAGTGAAAGTAGGTCTTCCCCTTTCCTCATTCTCTACTGATCCTTTTGGAAGCCACGGTCGAGCCACCTTGATGCGAACGGTGGTTCTTGAGCCCCTCCTGGGAAATTCTCTCAAACTTGTTCCACTTCCCATCTCTCACGCTACTACTATTCCTGAGCTCATGCTCTCATGCTCAAGAAAAATGGAGACCCTGCCGTTTGTTACCTTTACAAGGTTGATATTATGTATGTATTCAAATATGATGATGGTGATGGTACACATTTGTGTTTTTCTTTTGATAAAGAAGTACTTGTGTTCTCCCAGCCGTCAGCACACATGATTGCAACTTTAGTGCAGAAACAAACACAATTTCCAGCTATTGGCAAATGAGACAATCTTCTCCAATCCTGATTTCATACTTGATCCCTCAACTCAACCATGTGGGAGCAGCAGCTCCAGGCATGCTGAGTATGCAAATACGACATGAGCCTTCAGCTATCCATGTTGCCTACACAATTTAGCAAAGACAATAGGAAAACACAACAAGCAGACAAAACCAATTGCTGAGTGCAAGCAACAACGACAGGGAATGCAGGTAGGCAGGGATTCCAGACGTAGTTGTCTGAGCAAATCCTTCCTATTCGGTTCGGGGAAGATGATAGTTTTATCTTTATCATTTAGTTGCTTCCTTCTACTCGATTTCCGATGTATAGTAACAACACAAAAGACAGATTACGAATGGGAAAACTGGAACAAAAAAGTTTTGTTTCACGTTAGAAAATTGGATTGAGGCTTATTAGAAAACGTATTCATCTACAAACCATTCACTTTATACATACATTTATTATTGCTTTCTCCTCCATTATATCAAAAAGAGAAATTAGCATGGAAGCTAGCATTTTAAACAGCTACTCAAGAGAGAACTTCCTCCTTGATTGGTTTGTCCCACTTACAACGAAGGAGGACAGATGAAGTACGCATTTAATGGGACATAATACGCCTGCATATTCATAGGCGCTGAAAGTAGAGGTCTAATACAATGTAAACATAGGTACATTATAATGAATACCATCAAAGTATAAAGGGATTTGTCCCATTCAGTATTAGACTATTATCCTCCTGACTAAATAACAAAATAACCATTTCAGCTGTAGTATATAACCGTATTCCTTTTCTACCACTTCACTTGTTTGAATTGACTCGGGGGATCGATTTCTATTTGTGTGATGAAATCACAGTTTCTCCTCTTGCTTCATCGGAAAAGTAGGCGAGAGAGGAACGGAGGAGGAAGGAGACACAATAATGTTGGAGGGATGAGAACAACACAATGGAAATGGATCGTTAGATGGATGCGGAGTTGATCCCTTTATCACATCAAAAACATTGTCAAGGGATCTAGCACGTCCTTCTGCTTCCTACTTATTTAGAGAAAGCGATAGGATTCTCCGTGTCTTCAAAAACTATTATTTGCTTCCATAGATTAACCATTACTTTTATAAATTGCAAAGATCAGGCGAAAACATTTTGTTCCGGAGTACCTACTCCGAAAAGAGTTCCCTACAAAAATATCTGCCTATAGACATCAAGCTCTATTGTTGTGGGATGTTTCTGAGAAAGAGGAAACATGAAGAGAGTCTCTACATTGACGATTCACAATTTACAATACAAACCTTATGAATAATTCAGGCAATCCGAATCCATCACATCATTACCTACTCACACGGGTATAACTAGCAACTACAGTGATTGAGATGTTCTCAGAAATGTAACACACAATGAGTACACGTTTCCCTTTCAACACACTCACCCACTCGAATCCTTCGTTAACATAATTCCGTGTTTCAAAACAAAGAAACTGAAAAATAATGCCGTCTGTCAGTTGAGAGATTGTTAAAATGTAGCGAGAGAGTAACGTAAAACCTGGAGATACAGTGAAAAATGTTAAAGTCATAAAGTTTAGAGATGTGTGCAAATGAATCAGATGGCAACCATCTCCTCTTACCCCGGAGGAGTTTTATTCAAGAGAATGAAGTAGGATCCTTTTAAACGGCAGGTTTAAAATAAAATATTTGTATGGGTGTTGTAAAATCGAATTTGGGTAGGTGGATTTTCTCGCATTGTGTAAGCTCATTTGTTGCTTCAATTTGAGTTGGAAATTAGCCTTTGGCAATGTAATTATGGAGGCAGACGTCAGTCTGATCTGCGATCATAGCCAGTCAAACATTTTCAGAGTTTTTGTTGCAACAAAAAGAGTTGAGAACTTCTAGCAGCACCGGAACGGTGGACAAAATGCATGTGCCTTTTCCTCCCAAACTAAAAAGAATGATGTGTCCTCATCTTCTCTTGTTTGTTTGAATCAAACTCTTGGCTATGAAATCAGCAAGTTGAGTGCGTGGGCATTGCAGTTGTAACGAGCAAAGTTTTTGAAGTGACAATCCCAACTCGTAATCCGTTTTGGAAAAGGTTTATGTGTGAGCTTGGTGATGTCTCAACAAGTCTCTCCGCTCGTTCCCTTTCTCATGTTTTGAGCTGAACAAATACGTATGTTTGATGCGAGCCTTTTACTTTTTTGAGCTGTAATCACAATCAGACATCTCTTCCTGCTTGAATTAAGCCATCGCACACACGAAAATATGAAGGTTTACTCCCTTACAGAAAGATGACAATCCTGCGCAACAACCCGTGTTTGATTTTCCTACTAGTACTACAAAGTACAATCTATTTATGTAGAATCGAGCTCATTGTAACTTGACAAGAAAATTCTTGTTACTTCAACAGCAACTAAAGTTTAAACGAGTAGAGTTGCTTATTGCTTTGACTAATTCCAGTTTCAGTTTTGGGAACATGATTGCCGTTTTTCCTCGGTTCTACATTAAATGTATATACCTTTTAAAAAACATTGTACAGATGGTAATAATACGTCAATTTTGCAGAGCATGAACATGTATACATCTCGATAAGCGTTTAATATTAAATATTTTCATATTAAACATCCTTCGCTGACTTCTTCCCACATCATTTTTTCACCTGTCTCCGACAGATCCATGAGTACTATAATGACATTCGACTTTTCAGATTTTTCTAGACGCTCAAATGTCCTGTCATGCATGTACATTTACTTACATTTCCGAAAGGGAAATTCATCTACATAAAGATTAGCTTTGAAAGATGAATAACTATAAAAGACTTGGCTGATGCCCTTGCTCCTGCAAATGGCATCAATCAGTAGGTTTTTTTCTGTTGAACTTCACTACCCAAAGCTTATTGAAAATTCGAGATAGTTACTGTTCAGTTACCGCAGAGCTGGATTTTAATATGGGAACCCGCCACTCGTTTAATGGGTAAACATGAATTTTAATTTTTATAGTAGCTACCAAAATGAAAACTAATCTGGACTCTGGACGTAGGTTGACTAAATCCGGGAAATAAAAATGTTATTCATCAACAAATGTCTAGATTAAAATTTTCTTCGAAATCCTCAATCATCCGACATGTCATTGATGAAGTAGAGTAAATAATTGTACCTATTTAGCTAGCGGCTACTACAGGCTAATACTAAAAACATTGCTGTATGAGGCGTTTTAATAAAAATGGCTAAATGAGAACGCGAAACGGGGTTCTCTATATCAACATTACAAAAACTGAAAATTTAACTTTTTAATTAGTAGGTAAATGCGTAGGTAAGTCAAAAGTAATTTTCAATATTTGTGCCTTAAAGCGTAGGTGGAGCGTAATGCGAAAACCTGACCTAGAGGAAGGATTTCTCCAAGTTTGTTCCATAAAAGCTAGCAATCTGCAATGTACTTCCATTACTATATTATCCATCTTCAATGTTCATTAAAAACCACTTTACCGATGAAATTGAATGAGTAAGATGAGTACCAATTCAACTCGAATAATAATGGCAATACGAGTGTTGTACAAGGAGGAAAGAATTTTCTCTCGATGTTCAATATCAGTTTTTATATATAAGGTACAGTCTGGAATTTTAGCCAATGGTAAGTGCAATTATTCATTCAAAAATATCCTCGAAAAACCATTCAAATTTGCTTTTGAAATGTAAACCAAATACTTCCTATAAGAATATGAGCATACCAATCGACCATACACCTTTCATTCATGTAAAACCTGCAACGGAAAGCCCAAACTACGAACTATAAATAAGTGAGTAAAAATTACATCATAGTTCACTAAACATTCAAAATCATATATTTACTAAACTTTGAAATTCTGCTCGACTACATATTTGCTATAATGATGACTGATGATGATGAATGGTAACTGTTTTTCAAGAGGCAGGCTTTTCATTGCCAAGTCAAGGAAAAATTTAAACCAACTATAAACGAGCGCACATCAATGAAAATCGAACGAGATATAAGAAGTTTATATTTTCTTTAGGTGCTTTCACGTGCCCAACTTTTTTTTCAAAATTTTTCAATCTGATTCCCTCTTGAAAGCAAAACTCATTCCACTTCGTTTCAGTTTTTTATTACTTTTTTCAGTTGTGCGTAAACTTTCTTTTGTTCAAAAAGTAAAGACGGTAAAGTCAAGGTAAGAAGCTAATAAAATACGCATTTATATTGCTAAAAACATGACAAGTTTTAATTAATTGTTTGATGCTTTGGTATGAAAATACTATGTTTATTGCGCACGTTGTTTAATAACAGCTTCATCCTTGAATGTAACCCTTTTGAAGTGAATGAAATTGAAAATATTTTGTAACTTTGATTTTGGAGTATATACAAGCTTTCCATTTCAATCAAAGTATTCCACGTGTATATATTACTATCATATTTTATTATTTATGATATAATACACGAGACTGGGGCAATATGCGACTGCTTCTGCCATCATATATGATTACAATCCTTGAAACGTCTCAAGATTAGAAGTTTCATGCATTTTTTAAATTAAAGTTGATGCGTAGTACTCGTACCTGTCCTATGTTAGTTTGTTTTGTTACAGGGAAATCAACGTGATCTGCTGTTACTTTATTAATTATTTTCGTATTTATACAATCCATTAGCAATTTAAAGAAGGCATCCTTCATGGAGGAATGGATCCGTTATATCTTCCATAAAAAATGTAAAGTAAAACTCCTTTACATTCCTTGTCGCATTAATTTTGCATCGGAATTAGAAAACTTTTCATCTCCCATTTCAACGATTGTGAGTTGTAACTCAAAATGGTTGAGTGCAGTTTTCGTCCTTGTCCCACTCTTTCTGTATTTTTATGAGCATCTTAGTGACTGAAGAAAGTGGAAATGACAGAGCCCATTCCACTCAAACTGTTAATGATGTTCCAGAGCTGTGAGAGATTGGGAGAGAAAGCTTACTTCTAGCTAAAAAGAGGCTGAAAAGGAAAGATACTTACTGAGAGTGAAAGAGTGATCCCACCAATCTGTTTTACACAGCCACGCTTTTAAGTCATCCGCTGTGAGACTGACAATAGCTGCAGGCGGAGCAACCAGTGTTCTTATGACTAGGAGTGCGGTGAACATTGCCACGATGATGCCGAGGCGTTTCATCAAATCAAGATCTGTGATTTTGATTGCTTTCGCCGATCTGACTCGGAATATCACGGAGATTCTGTCCAAACAAAATAAAATAACTCATTTTTATATCCTGTTGAAAATGACCATTTTGTTGAATAATGAAAACATCAACCATAGTTGATGTTAAGCTAGTCTTCAAAAGTCCTTCGAGAGTTTTTTTCCAGCCCTGAAACAAAAGATCAGGGACCTGATTCCATCATGGTGGTAGACACGTTTTCTGTAAATAATACGCATTGTGGATTGATTTAGGTAGAATAACATGGAGAGATTTGTCTCTAGGCTCGTTCCTCGGAGAAAGTGAAATGGAAGGCTAATTTAATTCAGAGTATGTGTTGTCGCAATGTATCTACATTCTTTCATTACTGTATCCTCTTTCCTCAAGGCTGGAAACACTCGAAAAATGGGAGACGAAAATAATATACAAGTAGGCGAAACACGACCAACTTACCTCCATGTTTTGAGCATAAGTGCACCGTAGGCGAGAGAAAAGCCGATTTCTCTAAGCCAAACACGAAGCGTACATGTTATCACTGAAGGGCTGGGGTACATCACAAGGATCTGGAAGTAAGAATAAAAACACAATGAGAACTTTTTTTCCATCCCATCTTTATTCTCATCTTCTTCCTTGTTAGGTATACAATCATGGTATGTAATCAAATCATAAAATGAAAACGATGTGATGAAATGATGAAACAAATATAGAAATAGACGACAATATAAGCCCGTGAACAGAGCGGACATTACATTTTTATTTTTTAGGTGAATCATGATTTCCTTGAAATGAGGATTGTATTGAGTGGAGTATTAAAATATAATACGTTTTTCCATTCGGGGTACTCCAAGAAGCATATTTTTGTTTTCTCATTATTTCGTGTAATCAGTATAAATGTATGATAAGTATGTGAATCAGGATGTATGAGACTTGAGACGACCACGGACTCGAGCATCTTTAAAAGTAATTATCTAGAGATAAGCACACTCTGGCCTACCCACTATGACATATGATAACCCCAGTTTCTAGAATTAAATGTATCAAATCAGCGTATATTTTGAGTGGTTTTGGATGAGCTCGTGTAGCATATTCGTCGGTAACTCACGTTCAGCAGCGATAAGTACACACTTTCATCCAATCTAAACGTGAGAGTTGTTCCAAAAATATTTTGTACCAGGTATGGTTCTTCTGCCTACACTTATGTTACAAAAATATTTTCCTGTCATAAATTTAATTAAGATAATGTAACTTCATATGTTCATTTATGAACGAATTTCGGATGAGTGGCTGTGTTTTCCTTAGTTTCATTGCGGAGTTTTAATTAAATGAGTTACTAAACAAATTCATACACCTGAAACAAAATCTGGATAATTTTTTAGATGGGGAAAGCAGTGTCATATATCATATAAATCATGTTAGAACTCAAAAACTAGTGTATCCTTCTCTTGTTCATGGTTGCTGGATTACTTGGAAAGTTTGGATTGAATACGAATTCATCATTAGGTGATATGTGTGGAGTGAACAGTTTTTGTTTGTTTTAGGATATTTGATACCAGTTGTTTTGTGTTGTACTTTCCTTTTTTCCCTAACGAAATATTTCCATTACATGGAATGAAATGAAACTCACACAGGAAAACAATTCCAGCTCAGAAAATTCGAATAAAAGTAAATAAAATTGGGAACAATTTTTCTCACTATTGCCATTCTGTCAGGAAGGATACATCACATGAGAATCCCCTTTTCCCTCGTAGTTTTCTGCGCTGTAAAAGTGATATTTATAGCATTTCCCAGAAATTCATTTTCCCCTCTCTTTTCATGTTTACAAAGAATAAAAACTGTGATTAGATTCACATCCTATTCATGATGGAACTGACGACATACAATCCTTTGCTGTGTCAACCAAAGCTCCAGGAACAAATAGGCATATTATTTGTTACAGAGACAGAGTGGCACTTTTCAGTTGTACAACCAGGAATTTTTTCCCATCCGCCTCAATTCACTTTCACTCGTGATGAAATGAATATACGGAATTAAAGCTTAATGAATCCCTACCTCGTGGAAAGGATTGCCTGGATGTGTACTTAACACAAACAATAATCTGTGTGAGTGGATTTGTAAATATTTGGTTTTTGACCTACCCCAATTCACAGAGTTACTTACGGTGTATAATCACATGAATTATTCATAGAATAACGAAGTATAAGTATACCTTGTGGGCGTGGGTACTTTTTCAAACAAAATTTCTACACAAGAGCCACAAAATTAGTCATGATGAGTGCCATTGTTTCCCTCAAATTAGAAATAAAAGCGAACACTGCATGGTAGATGCTTTTGATATTTAAAAAATGCATTTGTATACAAATGTAATACAAAATGATTTTACATGATAAATTAATGATAGTTAAAGCAACGAACAATCACGGGTTCCCAATATATCCTCTTAACGTGAATATATTTACATTTTGCTTGTCGGAATCGGATACCCCTGCTTTCACCGTTTTGCGGGATTTGTGGTGAAAGCTCGCAAACTGCTTGACCACATGAATAACATGAAACGAGTGATGTTTAATAATTTACTTTTAAAAGGAAATCAAAATTTAGTCAAATATTTGGTCTACAGAAGCATTTTTGACGAGTTTAAAAAATTCAAAAAAGCAAATATAGCAGCAATCGGTCTTTTTTAATTCAATTAAACTTCAACAACAAATGGCACGAAAATTCTGGATTGGTCATCGATTTAGCCAACCTGAATGGTTCATTGTGTTCACCATATGGAAAACTTTTCATTAGCGGATTAGAAATGCTGAAAAAGTTTATATTGTTTTTTATGAGCATTCATTTGTTAAACACGAATATGAAATATCTACATCGGACTGTTCAGCAGCATTTGTTGAAGCACTGGGAAAAAGTCATTTGTTCGGAATTCCGTGGTCTTTTGGTGGTTTTGTATTCTATCTACTGTTCCAGCTTTGTGGGTAGCTCTGTCTATGTTGTTTATGTAACCAGAACTCGGTTCTGCTTTCTAGAAATCGCCGACAATACAATAAAAACCACTACAAGATTTTTTTTGAAAGAGTCCATCCAATTGTGTTGTGTGTGGTGTGCAGAAAACTGTAACTTGATGTCTATTGTTTGTGCACACGTGAGCGAGCCAAGCTTTCACTGAAATTCACCAATCTCTCTGTTCATTTAACAGACAAGCTTCATTGACTTTGACATGGATCGTTTTGGAGAAAGACTGTAAATACAAAGGGAACTTCATGGGGGATACACTTCACGGCATGTGTATAAACAAAAATATACGACAAAATTATATATAGCAGCAGAATATGTTGAATGTACATGTTGATCACCACCAACCAACAACGTTTTCTAACGATTTTATAAGCCATTGAGTTGATAAGGTAAAATGCAATTTGCTTGTTGTGGCATTGCCAAAGTGCATAAACTTGTAGTTCACTATAATATCATTATCAACATACCGTGCAGTAAATGAAGAAAGCACCCAAAACAATAAACCGGAGCAGAACAGGGCTGGCTGCACGTACAACCTGAAAAAAAGTAAAACATTAATAAGATTGCATAACAAGATGTGTAATGGCTTTTTAAAAGGAAAAGAGTGATAAAGGACTAGGGAAAATGTGGAAAACAATTAGGTACGCAATTCATTCATGAAAGTATTAAGAAATGAATGCACACCATATTTCTTTCATTAAAAGATGGAATGTGTAAAGAGCACACCTCCGTATTTCCCTTTAGCAACATCCTCCTCACAGTTCTCATTGTCAGTGGTAAAGAGAATAGAGTGTCATCTTCAGTTGTAGCTGTTTCCTTTCTTTATTATTTTTGTGTTGGAACAAAACTTATAACTTCCCTTAAGAGTCTATTTATGTCCAATTTATGTGTCCTAGCAAAACGAAAAGACTAACAAGTCCGGGTAAAAGACAACAAGAACGTCAACGACAAGAAAAACATCCTTTTTCTGCTCTGGAAAATACTCTTTGACAAAAAACAGCACAGCTGGACAGCCACACTGAAAAAGGGGAGATATAACACGGAGCACAAATGACAAGAACTTAAATTTGCACAATTCCCTTGCTATTTCTTCGTTTCGCTAATACTTATCCAAGTACGTTGCCCTTCTCAATGTTTTTATATTTGTGAGATGAACATAATCCATCCACGCATATTTTTTTCTTGGTAACTTTTGAAGGTATATATATATCTCCAACATTAATCTTTTACTTTGTTAGAAAGTTATACATACGTGAAAGAGTTGAGAGTATGTGACCAACATACTGAGAATACAAGGGGGACATTTTACACACACCATGCTTTTACGCATCAGGGGGCTTGCTTCGTCGTCTTTTTCTCCTTTTTTCTTAAACTTTATCCCAGCAGGAGGTAACGGTCACTCCGGAGAGACAGGTTATGCACAAAAGGAGCAGAAGAGAAAGTTTCGACTTCTTTTTTGGAAGTATGGACAAACTTTTTCTTTTCCTGTCATATTTATGGATGGCTACTACCTTACGAAAACTTATATAAATGGCAGATGCAATATAAATGAAGAACTCAGCTCTATATAACGTAATTGCTCTACAACACGGCTATCTCTCCTGCGTAAGTTCACTTGATCAAATCATCTTATTGAAAAAATGCATTTTATATTGGATTATCATAGAATATGGTCGCACAGCTTTCAACCCTAATAGAAGTTGAAGTATACATGTAGAGTGTAAAGATAACTGTGTTTTTGGTACCGAAAATGCTTCATAACCAATTGGGATCTAAGAAATTACTCCAACTTTGGTGCGTTCTTCACTTACTCAAGTTAGCTGAAATGCTATTTGGAATCTCGGGAGATAAAGAATAAAAGTTATTCTGGGGCTACAATTTGTTTGGAAACGCACAACATTTCAAGTATTTTGGAAACGAAAATATTACACCAACAGCAGAATACTTTTAGGTGAAAGCATTTTGGAGATGTGTATGGTTGTTCAAATGCATTAGTATGTGTGGGTAAAGATAGAACATTTTATTGACATCGGCATCAGCTCCAAAAAAAAATTTCCCAGAGTTGCCACAAGGTTAGAGAAAGTTAAACTCAATTATACTGTGATAAAAATAGCGGTTTGTCTTGGAACTGTGAATTTTGTACACGAAGTCTTGTGGGAGCTTGTTAAAAATCCAACAAAAAATTTCTCGAGGCATTGCTTGCTACTTCTTTTTTTGGGAGAAAGTATGCAAGTACTATTTTGGAAAGTAGTTTTTGAAAAGGTCACAAGGAATGGAGGTTATTACGATAAACTTTTCAATGTGGTATTGCAAACATTCATATTGCGTCCGGATTAAGTTAGGTACATATTGTAGTGAGGATACTGAAATATTTAAGGTTGCATGAAAATCTTAGCGAACAACATTTACCTTGACATCGGAATATTTGAAGGTGAAGAGGCCGACGATGGGGAGCATGAGAATGATTGCACACTGAAGAATAAGGATAGCACTTCTCATCAGCCAATTGAGAGAGACTACACAAGGACGGTCGTCTACACAAGAGTCACATCCGGCAGGACATTGAAGACATTGGAACGTTCCTTCCCAATCATAATAACTCGTTCCGTTCTGCACGCACAAATAGAAAAAACGTACGAATGTTATCAAAAATGGAAAAAGCAATCAGAAAATACATAGCTTTTGTATGTGTGTGTGAGCATGTAACGTAATTGGAAGTGTCCAGGCCGAGTTGGTTGAGAAAGACAGGCACATCTTCTTCCAAAATATTGTATAAATTGGCTGTTGTTCTGTTTCAGAATAAGTTTTAGATTGAATCAATGCATATTTCATATAGGAATCTGCCTGACCACGATGAACAAACAGTGACAAAAATGATCAGAAAATCATTTTACTCCAAAAATAGGTTTTCTTGGTTTTGATTACTTTCTATCATCGTTTAATGACATAAATATGATTACTGGGGTATTCTTGTTATATCGCTCGTTACTTATTTCATCGTATCATCCTTCAACTCTGTTTTGTTGAACTCTTGTGGAAAAAACTGGATAAAACCGGTTTGTAGGTGTATAAACATATGTTATATTCCAGCAGTTCGTCGTGAAAGCTGGTTTCTTTGTCAGTATACAAAGCCAACAGCGTTATACCGTAAAATTTCGTTTGAATCATAACTCTTCAAGGGAATCAAATTTATGTACGTGGAAAACACATTTTCGTAGACTTATTGTAAGCTCTTTTGCTCAAGGGAGGAGTTACACGTGTGTACCAAGTAACAATAAATTCTCTACGCAGAATACTCTGTACGCGTGGCATTCTGTTATATTTTATGAAAAGCACCTCATAAATTTTCTAATTAGTTGCATCAGTCACCAGTAATTTCATAAAAACGTTTGCACTTATGTAGAGACAACATTTTGTATGAAATAATAATACATATTTTTCTCCAAAGAAGGAGTGTGTAATTATTTTCCAGATTTGTTCAGCAGAAGAGAAAGAAAGTTGTCCGAGTGAAAGAAAGTGAAACTTTACCCATAATAATAATCACTTATTAAGTGTACAAGTTGATGAAATTAGGTACGTGCTCTTGTATAATCTAACCTAATTTGGCTACCATCTGCTATAACTCATGTCGCTATGTGGAGCTCATTTGAGAAAAGTGTCGTATAGTTCCTTTTCACGCACAGATTCCCTTTCCAGTCAATTTACACTGCAGAGATTATGTATGCATATATAGGGTGGTTTTTTTCTTGGGGTTTTCAATACGAGTTTTTCTACTATCATCCTTTTCATTTTACATGCAACAACTCAGCAATTTATCCCCATATCCCTAACACTGTCATATATATTATTTACCTTATGATCCCAATGTTTTACTTTTCCCATAATCATATAATACATAAAGTGAGATAGGACTCAGCTCGAGGACACAAAACGCTCGTTTCTCTTAGCCCAAGTTTTAGCTCTTCCGTAATGCCAAATGCCACTAGTTCTTTACTTCCTTTTCATACGCCCATCCCACTAAATTATCACCTAGTAATTGGTTCAAAAGCGTTTTCTTCCAAACTTTTTAGACTCGACTCAGATCCCACTTTCTCTCTGCTCAGGATGAACAAAAGAAAGTTTTTCCAGATCTTCTAGCATCAAGAACTAATAAAAGGGGAAGAAGAGAGAAAGAAGACAAGAATTTTGCTTCAAGTGTGCAGTATACTTACATAATATAAGATCCCTATAGAGTTAAAGGTAGACATTAAGCCAGTTCTTGTTTGCTAGATATTTGAGAAAACGGAGTATACGCATAAGTAAGAAGTAGAACACCAGCCACTTGACAGCTACACAAATGAAATAAACAACAAAACCTTTCGAAATAATGGATTCTTACATTTCACAAATGGATTTTATTCTGATGGCTTTTCACAAAATGAAATCAAATCACTTTTCCCCATTTCTCTGTGTTCTATTCTAGGAACGTACTTTCTTCCCCTTTTCTGACAAGCAGTTGATAGTATAACATAGATCTGAAAGTACGTTGTATTTTATTCAATGCAAAATCATGAAAAAAGTTTGGAGCACAAACATATAAGATTTAGTACATTTTCTCAACTAACACTAAAAACTTTGGTCGAATTTGCAAAGCGTCTCTACGCTTGTCCACTTTTTTATTCACGCGACTAACAGCACTACAAATTATAGAAATATTCTACAAGCACTAAACTCCCGTATACTGACTTGTTCAGTATCTTTGGAAAAGTTCGTTCTAAACTCCGTCTCTCAATCTTGACTAGCGCTTGCTCGTCTTTACCTTACTCTAACTCAGCTTTACCTTGCTGTACTTCTGTATTACATACAATACTCTTGTAATATTCTTATCTCTAATTTACATAATTTCCTAAACCTTTAGAGCTCCTCCACATCTCAATACCAAGTTCTTGTGATGACCTATGCTCCGTTGTTCACTAAATTTGCTTTATTTCAACTTTGCAACTCCTTTCTTCTCAGAAGAGCCAAGCAAAGCAGACAAAAATTCCAAGTCAAAATTGTATAGGTATTGTGGTTTTTGAAAAGGGGTTACAACCACTTGCCTAATTTCGGTTTTTGCATGTCACCTCAAGATAAATTACTTCAAAATCCCAGCCATCCTTTCTACAGGTACCAGGGAAGAACTTTTGTGTATTTTTCAAAGTCAAATGCAACAAAATAAAATAAAGTATGTACGCCCCTTATCCATTGTGTGACGCTTTTACATAATATTACTCTTTCAGTTTAAGCGCCTGCTTTCATTCCCAGTTGTGTTCCATCGTCCACTCAACAACACAGACGTCATCGCAAAAGATTCAAAATGTTGCGAAATTTACATCATGAAAAAATAACAAAGAAAGTAGGAAAGCCCTTTTTTCTTCAGTGGTGGTTTGCACAACGATGAGCATCTGTGTGTTATTCACTTGACATCAAAGACATGATAAAGATTGATGGATGGATGGATTGGTAGACTAGATGTAAGAATAAATGTTCATAGTTCTGTGCCACTTTTCAGTATTCACTGTTCATTCGGAGCATCACGTTGGATTTCATGGATTGATGCTCCACGAGTTTCTTTTCGTCGACCGCTGTCTGTCTTCTGAGTTCCGGATGCTCTACAAAGTTACGCTGCGCTACACCACTACACACCGTCATCACATCACCGGCATTATCATTTTTGCTCCAAAATTGCTCACACACGTATCGTTGGCTCCAACATATAAAAATTTTTGAGCTTGTTCCTCCATAATATTAACCATGTTATGTTATGCACAATAATTTTCATATATAACATTATTTCCAAGTACTCAGAGAGAACAAAGTGTTCAACAAACTTTATGAAGGCATAGGTCCGTACAATATGTGATAACGATGCGAAAAGAGCCACTTGAAATGAAACTGCGGCTTGAGTTTTGAATAAAATGAAAATTGTTAATATACCGAATATATTTCGTGTTTCACAAAGTAATACTAGCCAAAAAAACTAGCATATCAAGTGGCTTATTTTAGCTTCCATGCTGATACTGAGGAATGTAAACTGAGTGAGTAAAAAAGGAAATATCCATGAACATTTTACCGCAGTTCCACTCCATATGTGGAACACACTGCTCTATAAACTGGGACAATATGTTTGTTAAATGTATATGCATTGGTTAGTAAAAAGAAAGAGAAACTTACTGAATCAAATTTCTTTTCATACTCTTCCTCAAGCAGAGTTCCGTTGTAGTACTTGTGCGGAGAGGAAACGTTTGGGAAATAAAATCCATCTTTACATATACATCTATAGCTTCCTCGACGAAATCCAAGACCTTTGATAGGAACACACTGAAAAACAGAAAGAACGTTGGGAATGTAAAATTTAATGTATGAATACGTAAAGAAAGATACATAAATTCCAAGGCACTTCAAATCGAGACATGATATCACATTTTATATAATACAGTTATAGGGCCATTACTGCTGCAAAAAGAGAAAGCAGGAAAGCGTTGAGAGAGTCAGCTTGTAGCAGGAAAAATGGGAAGATAAGCTCAATAAAGTCACGCATTTTCATCCTTAACGTCTTGTCCTGCAGCAATGCTGCGTTATATGTATTTAGGCACATAACTTTTATTCTGGGAATGGTATGTGTAGCCACAACCGTTATCAAGATTCATTTGGATGTCCCTTTTTATCCCATTTCATTTCGACAGATATTGTTTCTCTTTAGTATTAAATGTATGATATTTTTTCCTACCATTGTCTCCACCAGCCAAGACCAAGACGGGTTTGCCTTTAGGCCAACAATCCTCGTAGAACTTCATTAAACAGTCGGCCAATGTAAT
This sequence comes from Orchesella cincta, assembly GCA_001718145.1. Classification (NCBI taxonomy): domain Eukaryota; kingdom Metazoa; phylum Arthropoda; class Collembola; order Entomobryomorpha; family Orchesellidae; genus Orchesella; species Orchesella cincta. Next base: position 46,611 of record LJIJ01000760.1, on the reverse strand, counting down.
AAAAGGGCCAAACCGTTGTAGGTCTAACCAATTGCAAATAATGCTGTTTTGTTCCAAATGTGCTGTTATTAGTTGTAAAAAAGTCAATTGCAATAATTCTATGTTAGCATTTGATTTGATTCTAATCAAAAGTTCGTATTACGGGTTGTGTTTGTACTGGATGTAAAATTTTCATGAGAATTCCACAATAAAGGAAATAAATATTTAGTAAATTATACCGATACACCACCAACCAAATCGGGTAATGACCAGGGTCAAGAATATGTACATATATTTTATGTCATCTTACGGAAGTCCATTCTCCTCGCTTGAAACATAAAATCAGTGTTACTGGTTATCATAATACATTTATCCTTTGAGATTTAAGCGGATTATGGTACGGGTTGCGTAAATGAATGTTTCAGGTTTTTATGGAATTAGTATTTTCTCGTCTAGAACAAAGTGCTCAAGCCCTTTGAAATTCTGAGAACTGTGAATGTAAATACTCAGGTACATACATAAATTCAGGTAAACTTTAATCCTGTCAAGGCTAATTGTCAAGCGGTAGTTCTATTTAAACAGCTTAATCTATTTATATCTGTAGACTGCTCAGTTGCAAACTTCAAGGAAAAAGATAACAGGAAAAAATGGGGTAACAAGAAATATAGTGATAGTAGTAATGATGTCGTAATAGAACATTCCAAGAACAAGATGAGTTTGTGTTTATGCAGAATGGTGTTGCAACACTATTTAAAACACTGTTGTTTGTATGCACTACATAAGAAACGCAGAGTAGTGATTATACACGCTCCATATTACATTATACGTAGCAGAAACAACTGGGTGAAATGTAGTAGTTGGTCAACTAAAGGCACATGTTTGAGTGAGCTTTCACACATAACGCATATAATACCTAGGTTCTCGACGCTTTGAAGATTTCCCTGGGGTTCCGTCGTTAGCATTTCTATACATAGCCAAAATAAACATGTTGACACAAGAGAGAAAGCATGGTATCACCGTACTAAATTCTACATAGAAGCGCCACACTCCAATCTCACATCTTGTAACACCCAAGGCAATGAAATGGTCTCCAGTTGGCTAAGTATAACTCTAGCAGTATAAAGAAACCTGCTTTGTACGACTCGACGCGTTTCAAGTTTTTGTTTGCAAACAAAACACCGCTCCAGCGTCTGTCATACCTAGGATAATGCGATGAACTTATGCTTGGCTACTTACTAACTCATAAAGGTAATATTTATAATAAAATAGCTTTCTTTCTTTGCATTCCGTCTTGTGCTTGCTTGCTAAAATCTTAGGGGGTGTAGCCCAACGTTGCATCATTGCAATTTCATAAATATTAATAAAAACTAGGATCCAATATTTGAGCGAAAATAATCAAAAAACCTAAGAAGAAAAGTCTTGGGAATTACAAAATTCCAAAAACAGATTCCAGGCTGCATCTTTGTTGCACTGTGCTAGCCGTTTTTAGTGAAAGTACCACGAAGTATAAGATGGTCGACTGTAAGTAACAGTCTTGCCTCCAGACATAGACTGCTGTCCAAGTGGGGCAAGTTGTTCTTTCTAATTTCCACTTTCTATACACTCGAGAGAAAATAGATTCATTGCAAATGTTTTTCTAGGAACCACGATTACTTTTGCGTTTAGAATTGATTTTGGTAAAAAAAAACTACGTTGTAATGCGTCTATGTTTCTTGAAACATGGTAGTGAGAACCTTTTGGCATCTGTTGTTCGGCTAAAGTTAATACTCCATAGAAATCTATATTTTACAAGCTCAAGTTATATGCAGTGTGTCTGTTTAGGAAATGCTGGCAAATGAGTTCAAGTTTTCATACTTTCTTTTAAAGTACGTACTTTTTTGAGGCAATCCAATATTCAACGGAAAACCCCCTTCTCACATCCAATATAGTAAAAATACGTTGAAAATATCTTTGGTGAAAGCGAGTTGAAGAGATCCTGATTGTAGGGGAAAGTATTTATGATAAAGATGAAGGAAAAAAGTTTGCGGTGGGAAAAGGAGAGGAGACACAATGCAAAGAAAAGAAATTAGGTATTCAGCTGTGTGTATTATGATAAAAAATAAATCTGCTCCCGGAATATATATAAGCACATCGAGACAGATAGTGGGAGAGTGAGTGACTTTTCTTTTTACTCACTCCTTCTCTCGTACATTTACCTCCTGAGCTCATACACATTCTGGGGAACGACGAAGTAGCGAAAATGATAAGTCACGAGAGCTAGAGCTACAGATGGTCGTAGAATTCCCAATGAGATGTCAAGTCAGAATACACTGCTAAGTATTAAGTATTACGTTGCTCTCATAGAAAAATCGGGAAGGAAAAGGATACAAAAAACGCTTTCATTGCTAAAACTTCGAGAGAAAGTAAGAAGATTTTGGTTTGTTGCTTCAACATGTGTCTCACACGGAGATGTGGGGTTGTTGCCACCAACCCAAAATGAAGGGTTGCCTCTTTAGATTTTTCTCGAACGAAAATAATAAGCATCATCATGAAAGTGCTCACAAAATAGAGAATTTTCACTGGGTATGCTTCGTTTTTTTGTTAAAATGATGAAATCATACCAAACACATCCCAAGTACAACAACATTATCGAATCTACCAGAAACATGGAGAGTGTATGACTTTAACATAGATCGTTTTGGAAAATATTGATGGTTGGGCTAAACAAACAAGACTATCTTTCCCGAGCCCGTCAGTTTTGTCGTTATTGCTTAGTCAGGCGCTGCCATTCAAACACGTTGCTATTATAACACCTAACGAAATGATTGAATAGTTTCGGCACAGCTACAGAGAGCATTTTTCAAAAACCCCATCACATAACTCAATCCCTTTTCAATGTATTCAAGATATTTTAATACCCAAACTAGTTTCAACTTGTTTGTGTGTCATATAATTATAATCTATATTCTAATTTATACGATATACTCATGCGTTGCTTCTTTTAATCCCCCAGTTGCAACATCCTTTTCTTGCTATTTGAAACTGAGACGAGAAGGCTCAATTCAATCTTTAAATGGCTGATATCTCACTCTTACTTTTTCTCCAAATAAGTTTTTCCAAGAAAGATTCGTGAGAAAGAAGTCAATACGGGAATCATTGGGTGCCGAAGTACCTCTTGGAATAAATTTACCAATTTCCATACTATCTTGGTACGAATAATTTAAATGAACACATATTATCAAATCAGTAATTTAAACCGCTTAATGAAACTCTTTTCCACTAGATTGTAGCAGCCACATGAAAATTGGCTCCGGCATTGTATTCCCTTCATGACCATCCAGCCAAATGTACACAGTCATCCAGTGCCCTTTTGCAGAGTACATAAGAGAGTAGTTACGAATGTTCCAGTCTACTGGCTAAAAACATGCTTTCCCAAAACTGCTAATATCCTGTACTTTTTGTAAACATACACATATGCTCATAAAACCTTGAATAGGGTGATTAGGCATGAAATGAGTTGGCTGGGTGGTTGGTTGCATGGCCTATTGCCTTGCTAAGATCATGTTTTTTCTGTTGCGTAAACCGTTCATGTCATTAATGGTTGGCTGCTTTCTCCTCCTCATCACTAAACCAAGAGTCATGTCCCTACACTGCTTCTCTCCGTTCCGCTACGGTAGATAGAATACAACCACCACGAACCATATGAAAGCATATCCCGTTGTGTTGTGAATTATTATAGTATGTGGGTTGACTTTCTGTATTTGTTTGTGACATGTCAAAATCATGTAATGAAAATGGGGGCGCAAGTGATACACATAATATGGAATGTATCAAGAATAGAAAGGGAAATGGTTTGTTCAGAGGCCAATTGTAAATACATACATTACTTTTGATCCTTTCCCAATTTCATGTTGCTCATTAGCATGTTAAATCAGAATATTACATGCAGGTTGGGCTCCCTCATTGAAACTATATTTTCTGTTATCATCATCTCGCTTTGAACGTCAAACTGGAAAAACCTCCACCACTGAAAAGGAAGTGATAGCATGAATGAGTGACTGGTGGATACGGTAATGAGTGGTGATGAAAGTGGTGGCAAGGAGGCTTGTGGCTACTTTAAAAAGTTAAAACGGGGACTGATGATAACGATGAG